>JACEIK010001802.1:25730-36287 GCA_018107945.1 Datura stramonium | reverse complement strand
CTGATTTCTCCCAACATGCATCTTAGCTTCCTAAAATTACATTTTTCCTGCAAAACAACACTAATCATGTTGGTTAGTATAAATTCATATTTTAACTACAGATTACATGATAATGCACAAATATCGATGGATAAACAAGATGAAATGAAGCATTTGAGTATCACTTGGGCATATAATTATGCCCAAGATCAGTCAGTCACCACGAGTCGTCAAGTCAGTCGTTGGTCGGTCCCAGGGAAAGTTATCAAGGCTTATCCAGTGTACTTGATGGATGGCACCCAACGACTCGTCAATAGCCCTAATGACTTGTTAGGTGGGCCATTACCAGCCAGTGGAAATTTCTTGAAGTGAAGAGGCAGTGTACTTGACGGGTAACGAGTCGCCAGGTCGTCCATTAGGACCCCCCTAACAGTTAATTTCAGCGATTTCAGTAAGGGATTTTCCGTATTTCCTACATTCTAAGGGCCTATACTACATTGTTTTGAGCTCATAATAGAGGGTTTTAAGCTAAGATAAACCCATCTAGGCTATTTTATTCATGCATGCAAGGGTGAGAGCTTGAAGGGGAGAAAGAGAGGAGAAATTCAAGGATTTCAAGGGAAATCTCAGCTGGGTAATTAAGAAGAGATATATTTTTCAATCCCAGGTATGTAAGGCTATGAGTGGGTGCTTTCTTCCACACCCATGTCCATTCCCTATCAAATTGTCATTTATTTGTTATGATCAAGTATGGGTTTTCCTTCAATTGCATGAATCTTACATTTCTACTCATGGGTATGATTAATTGAGTTGATAGTGATGATTTATTAAGCTTGGGCGGATTCTAACTTAATTTCTTTTATGAAATTGTTTTCTAAAGAATTGAATCTAAAATACCCATGTGTGGGAAGTTTCTAATAGAATGTGATGGTGATGGAATAGATGATGAAAAGCATTTATTCGCTCTTACCCATAATATTGATGATGTTTTCAAAGAAGGTTAAATAGACCCATGTATGATGAAGCTCTGGATGATGCCCAATGTTGAGTATAAATGATGATTTTCATGAATTGACTCTATTGCTTGTTTCGGAGTAAAATCTCCCAATTATTATAATGTTTTCAAATAAATTGTATGAGTCCAAGTATGATAAGGTTTTGGGAAAGGCCCTTATGTTGATGATGATGAAGTGATATTTCTAAAGTAGCTTTACCACATGATTTTGGAGTAAAGCCTCCAATTATTCTTGAGCTTGTGGTATGTGCCATAATTAAGCTTCTCATATGCATGAATTCATCATTTAGATGTATGTTGTCATTAGGCTTCATTTCACATGATGTTGAGCCCTAGTACGATTCTATTCTAAGATTTGTCAAGATTACATTGTTGAGCTTCATATTTATATGATGTCTAATGCATGCATGAGTTCATAGTGAGCTTTGTAAATAGACAATGTTGAGCTTCATTTCATACGACGTCGAGTTTATGCATAATTTCATGTTGAGCTTCGTCATTAGACGATGTCGAGCTTTGTATTTATATAATGTAGAGCATTGCATGTTTTGGGAGAAGAGTCTGGCACCGAGCGGGCTAAGGGTCGACTACCCTATGCCCTAGAACTACGCGTCAACATAGGATTGATTCTATTATGTTATTGGGACCCCCTTGTGAGCTTTCCCCGGCCTGATTGGCCTTTTGAGCTTGATATCAATATCATGGTATTATCCATCTCCCTGGAAAGGTTATGGACGGCTCTACCCACTTGAGTGTGATAGTGGGAACCACGTAAGCTCTATCGTGGTATGTCGGTTAAGTGACGAGTCTCCCATAGTCTATATCATTTGAATTTGCATGTCCATTACTCACTATGATTATCTTGTGCATGCATATTAGGAAAGCAAGGTTTGACTCATTATTCAACTTTTGTTATAAGTGTTATGATTTAGCTTGAGTCATTCGAGTCATTCATGATGTTCTAAAGCCATGCATGAGCACATTATGATAAAGTTCGATTTCAAAATTTATGCACGTGTTCTTTCACTTACTCTTAAAGTTCATTATATTTACGTACGACTAGGTTTAGCTGATTTTACCATTAAAGCGGTTTTACTTACCTTGCATACTTGGTACATTCCACGTACTAACCGCATACCTTCTATGTTGCATCGTTTCACGATGCAGGATCGGGTTCTCAGGTTCATCCCCGTTCGTAGCTGCCTATCAAAGTTAACATTCGCCTGCTTGGTGAATCCTCATCCTCCAAGGACTAGACTTTCAGTTATTTTGAGCATAGTTTCAGTTTCAGTATTTCTGAGCTAGTTGGGGGTGTTGTCCCATCAGCTCATCCAGATTAGAGGCTATTTAGACTTAGACATGTATTCAGCTCAGATGTTTATTCTGTTGTTATGCTAAGTTAAACTTCCGCTGAGTTATATTTATGTTTCCTTTATGTTTATTGCATGAGTTAGTTGTATTCTTAGGCCATGGATTGGCTTGGGTTCCTCTCGGGGTCCCTTATCCCGTGTCTACGATCCGGATGTACTCGCGTGTCATGACAAACTTGGTATTAGAGTAATAGGTTTGAAGTGTCCTAGGGAGTCTGAAAGCCGCGTTATGTAAAGTCATTTTCATGAGTGTGAAGCACGCCACACTTATGACGAAGAGGCTACGAAATGTTTTAGGAAATGTTCTCATCTTTCATGATCTAGGTCGTGCGATGAGGAGTCTTTCTATCCCTTTAAATCGTGCTATTCGCGATTGCAGAGTCATGGTTCCTCAAAGGATGAATGGAAGGAGAAATGGAGACGGTGAAGGCCACGAGGCTTGCGTGGGTCCTGGGCACCAACAAGTCCCACCAGTTTAGGAGCCGCAAGAACCGAAGCCAACTGCTCACACTGAGTTCCGGGCCGCTATCCAGAGGCTTGCGCAGGCCTTGACCGCTCAGGTCAATCAGCAGGTTGTTGCACATGTTCCGCATAATGGCAATGCAGCGGCGGCTCGAGTCAGGGACTTCTTGAGGATGAACCCACCGGAGTTTCTAGGGTCCAAGGTAGATGAGGACCCATTTGAGTTCATTGATGAGATCGTCAAGATCACCCAGGTTATGGGGGTGAATAGTGTTGAGTGCGCAGAGTTGGCCTCCTACCAGCTGAAGGGGGTTGCGCATATCTGCTTCTGTCAGTGGAAGGATAGCAGGGTTACCGGAGCAGGTCCAGTCACTTGGGAGGAGTTTCAGGTTGCATTCCTTGATCGGTTCTTCCCTCGAGAGATGACGGAGCTAAAGGCAGCTGAGTTAGTGAATCTGAATCAAGGGAGGATAACAGTACTAGAGTATTCCCTTGAGTTCACTCGCCTGTCGAAGTACGCTCCTGAGTTAGCGGCTGACCATAGGGCGCGAGTGAGTAGGTTCATGCATGGGATAGCAGTTTACTTTGATAAGGAATGCAGGATTGCTATGCTCCATCAGGATATGGATTTCCCTCGGATGGTGTTGTATGCCCAGCAGATGGAGGCGGCACATTCGAGAGAGAGAGAGGCCAAGAGGGCTTGCCCGAACCTTAAAATCATTTATACTTGAAATAGACTTCATTAGTCAAAATTATGGATTCATACATAGGTAATTCATAAACTTTCGTTCATGCTAGATATATCCTCATACTTGAAATCATGAATCATAAACTTGACTTTTCATGAGACTTCTATAATTGGGAATAATTTTTTAAAACATTGAAATCGTGAATTTATAATTAAAAAATAGGTGTAAAATCTGTCATGAATCTTAAAACATACTTTAGAACATGAAGGGAATTGACCCATAAGTAAATCATAGAGAATTTCATAAAATTGGGTTAAAACCCCATAAGATCATGAACTTGATTGAGAACTTGAATTTATGGAATTGAGGAGAATTTTGAGCATGAGAGTGAAAGGAACTCTCATTCATAGCCATACATACCTAGATAAACTGGATCTACACATGTCTTTTAAATCCCAAGAGATTTGGAGAAGAACTTGAAGAATTCTAGGATTGATCTTCAAGGAAAATTTTCTAGCCTTGCATGCATGGGAGGGGAATGATTTAGAATAGGTTAAACCCCCTTAAAACCCTCCTAACAGAGCTCAAAACGACGTAGTTTAGGTCTTAAGAGCTTAGGAATTATGAAAATACCCTTACTAATTCCCAGAGAAAATGATACTGCCTGTCACCATGAGGGACATAACGAGTCGTTAGGTCCTCTCACGAATCATTGTCACCCCTCGTCACCACCATTGGAAATTTCCAATCTCCCAACCTTCTCATCCCCATGACTAACTTAACGAGTTGTTAGGGATACCAGTGACTAATACCTTCGATTTGTTACCAACACTGCAATCTCACCCTATATCCACTTGGCGGGTAATATCATGATTCATTAGGAGTCACGACAACTCGTTGTCCTATCCGTTTCCACAGCCCAAGAACATCTCCTCAAAACTGGGCACCACCTGACGGGTCACTTAACGACCCGTTAGGTCACACTACGAGTCTCCCCCTTGGGAACATTTGTCCTCGAATGTGGGTTAAGTATATTGAAAAGCTGGGGAAAGGAACTGCAATCCCCAGTATTGATATCACAACCCAAACATAGGCCTTAATCTAGACACGGAACCTAGAACCATAAATGGCTCCAAGTCGACCCATGGCATGAACATGACAACTAAAGCTCAACAAAATAAATTCGAAAATCTAACATTTGAAATACTGAAAGTCTAAATAACTATAATGTCTGAACAATGGAATACATAACACTGATCCAAAGTTGAATACATGCTATGTCTGATAAGCCTCTATAATCTGATGAGCTGTTAGGACAAAACCCCAACTAACTCACTAATAAACTAAAATTGAAAATAAACTGGTAATAAGGTCCTCGAAGGATAAGGACTCCCAAACAAGCTGAGAATATGCTAACTCTAAGGAGCTGGCTAGCGACGGGACTGAACCTGAATGTCCGAGCCTGTATCATAAAATGATACAGCATAGAGTATGCGGTCAGTACTTGAAATGTACCAAGTATGCAAGGTAAGTAAAATCGCTATGTAAGTAAATCTGAAATCATGCATATCATAAAATATTTCATCATAAGATTCTGAGAGTAAGGCTTGCAAGTTATTATATGAAAATATGATTTAAACATGACTGAATATCATAACTGATTCGAATGACCCAAAGTTGAACCTGATAATCATAAGTAAAATGGAACATTGGGTCAAACCTGCAAGAAAACATAATATCATGACTGATGAACATGCATAACTGAAATCATAAGGAACAATGGGAGACTCTTCATATAACTGACATTACCACGATAGAGCTTACATGGTCCCGACTATTACACTCAAGTGAGTAGAGCCATCCAAAGCCTTGACAGGGCTAAGGGCACTACCATGATATCGATTTCAAGTTGAAGGCCCCTCGGGGGTAGGGAAATCTCACAAGGGAGGTCCCAAAGAATCTGAACATACCTACTTTGGCACGTAGTGCTGAGGCATAGGGTTAACTAAACTCTTAGCCTACTCGGTGCTAGAAACTACTCCCAAAAATATGCATATGCTCTCCATAATTTTTTAACGAAGCTAAACCATCATCTTTCGATGAAGCTGGATTATAACATTACATATATAATCTAAAAACATAACCTGAGGAGCCTTGGCTCAAACCATACCACAAGCTGAAAAGTGAGAATCCAGACTCCAAAACCATGTGGTAAGCTAATAACATGAAATTAAAGTAAATTATGAAAATACTTGATCATATGGGCTTGCCCAAAATTAAACATGCTTTGAAATAGATTGGATAGTCAAAATCATGGATATAGACATGGATAATTCAAAATCATACTCTTATCATAAACATCTCATCATACTTGAAAACATAAATCATAATCTCAACACTTCATGAACTTTCATAAATGGGCATCATATTGGTAAAACTTTGAAATAAAAATTTGTAATTGAAACTACCATAAAACATGCCCATGAATCTTAAAACAACATTAGAAACATGAATAGAATTTACCCATGATAGATACTTAAAGAATTTCACAAATTGGATTAAAAACCCATAGATTCATCAACCTTGAATTCATGAATTTAGAAGAGGATTTGGACATGGGAGTGAAGGAATACTCCCATTCATAACCCTACATATCTGGGTACCTTGAATTCATAATGTCCCTTGGAAACCCAAGTGAATCGAGGAAGAGTTGAAGGAATCCTCTAGCTTGATCTCCAATGAGCTTCTAATTCTTGCATGCATGGTATGGGAAGGCTTAGAATAGGTTAAGCACCCTTAAAATCCTCCTAACTGAGCTTAAAACAATGTAGTTTAGGACCTAGGGGCTTATGAAATTATGAAAACACCCTTACTAAAATGCAGGAAAATTACACACTACTAGTCACTACGAGGGACACCGCGACTCATGGTGTACCTAACAACTCATGGTGACCAAGTCGTGAAGTATACTTCCCATCCTTCAATTTCCCACTCTGCTCCTGACCACAACCTACTCCATGAGTCGTGGAGTCACTTCACGACTCATGGCTACCTCCCGTGGTCACACCTTGACCATGAATCTTTGCCATCCTCCTCTCACTTCAAGAGTAACCTAATGACTCGTGAAGTCCCCCATGGGTCACTAGATGACTTTTCCTATGGCCCACGCTACATTTTTCTGTTTTCTTTACTTGAACTCTCAGGTCTGATCTTATGGACTTTTGGGGTATTACAATGTCTCCCCCTTGGGAACATTCATCCTCAAATGTGAATGAACATACTGAGAATCTGGGGCATAGAACTGTCATCCCAAACACTGAACATCTAAAGCTGAAAACTGACGGAGTGACTGACTCCGATCTGAAATACATGACTTAACTGAATTTATGAATCACACATATGTGCACTGACATGAAAGAAACTGGGACACATGAACTAAACATGAAACTGAATAGAGTACTGAGGAAATTGATACCTCAAGATGGAACTGGGTCAGAAGGGAAAAGATGCGGGTATTTAGCCATCATATCTTCTTTGGCTTCCGACATGGCTCCCTCAATATGCTAATTTCTCCACAAAACCTTTACTGAAGCTACTTCTTTATTTCTTAGCTTCTGAACCTGATGATCAAGTATCTCAACTAGAACCTCTTCATAGCTAAGGCTACCCTTCACACCTACGCTCTCCATCGGAACAACCAAGGTCGGGTCACTCATGCACTTCTTCAAGAGTGATACATGGAAAACTGGATGTACTGAGGCCAATTCTAAGGGAAACTCCAACTCATAAGCCACCTTTCCAACATGTCTCACAATCCTATACGGGCCAACATAGCGGGGACTAAGTTTCCCCTTTTTCCCGAATCTCATCACTCCCTTCATATGGGATATACCTTCAGAAACACCCAATCGTCAACTTCAAACTCAAATTCTCTCCTCCTCATATCCACATTGGACTTTTGATGACTCTAAGTTGTTTTCAACCTCTCCCTTACAAGCTGGACTTTCTCCATAGACTCATTAACTGAATCTAGTCTTATCAACATAGCTTCACCAACTTCAAACCAATCAATAGGCAATCTACACCTCCGCCCATAAAAAGCCTCAAACGGAGCCATCTGAATGCTTAAATGGTAGCTATTGTTATATGCAAATTCAATGAGAGGCAAATGATCATCCCAACTACCCTTGAATTAACATAGGAAATTTCATGATTTTAAGAGGGATCGGGCATGGGTGTGAACGAATTCACCCATTCATAACCCTACATACCTGAAAAGGTTTGATTCTACCACTTCTCTAATTGCCCAAGGGAAATTTGTAGAAGAACCTTGAAGGATTAGCCTTGATCACCTCTCTAGACTCTTACTCTTGCATGCATGAATAGGAATGACTTAGAATATATTTTTCCCCTCTTAAAACCCATCATTCATAGCTTAAAACGACGTAGTATAGGACCGTAGAGCATAGGAATGATGAGAATACCCTTAATAACCTCACAAAAAGTAACTGCTCATCAGTCTCCACGAGGGACCTAACGAGTTGTTGCCACCTACCACGAGTCGTTACATCAATCATTGGGTACACCATCAAGGTCTCAACTGGAACTCATAACGGGTCATCATATGAATCGTACTCGGTGATCACGACTCATGGTCACCACTCATCACCTTCACTGCCTTAAATTTCAAATTATACCATCATGCTGACCACGACCCATCCCACGATTCATGGTGACTGACCACGACTCGTGGGGGCCTTCCGTAGGGTACACTACCTAGACCCCTTTACCTTCCCAAATTCCTTTCCCACGACTGACTCAATGAGTCGTGGGGTCTGACTACGACTCGTGGTCACATCCGTGGGGACCTCAAATCCAAAAATTCCAACTCACACCCTGGACCTCACCACGAGTCACCTCACAACTCGTGGTCTACCCCACGGGTAACAGAACGACTCGTTCTTCCTAGTGCTAGATTTCTAATTTTCTCCGTTTCAACTCCCAAGTCTGATCTTAGGGCTTCCGGGGTATAACAATATCTCCCCCTTGGGAAAATTCATCCTCGAATGTCGAAAATCATACAGAAAAGTAGAGAAATGCAATCATCACATTCAAATACTGATCATTTAAGATGAAAATTGACGAAATGACTATCTCCGGTTCAAACTACATGGCTAAGATGAACTCATGAATCATATACACATCCACATACATGAAAGAAACTGGGGCACATGAACTGAACATGAAAACTAATTACAGTACTAGGACAAAAGCTGATATCTCAAGCTGGAACTGAGCCGGTAGAGAATAAATGTGGGTATCTAGCCATCATGTCTGCTTCGGCTTCCCACGTAGCTCCTTCAACATGCTGATTCCTCCATAAAACTTTGACTGAAGCTGCTTCCTTGTTTCTTAGCCTTCGAACCTGATGATCCAGTATTTCCACCAGAACCTCTTCATAACTAAAGTTTTCTTTCACCCCGACACTGTCCACCGGGACAACTAAAGCTAGATCACCTAAACACTTCTTTAAGAATGATACATGGAATACAGGGTGCATAGAAGCTAATTCTGAGGGCAACTCCAATTCATATTCCACTTTGCCAACCCATTTCACAATTCGGTAGGGGCCAACATAACGAGGGTTGAATTTTCCTTTCTTTCCAAACTGCATCACTCTCTTCATGGAAGACACCCTTAGAAACACCTAATCATCCACTTCGAACTTGAGTTCTCTCCTTCTCACATCGGCATAGGACTTTTGGCAACTTTGAGATGTTTTCAACCTGTTCCGTATTAGCTGAACCTTTTCTATAGCATCATGGACTGAATCTGGTCCTATCATCGCAACTTCACCAACTTTAAACCAACTAATAGCCTATCTACATCTCCGCCCATAGAGAGCCTCAAACGAGGCCATCTGAATACTGGAATGATAGTTGTTATTGTATGCGAACTCGATAAGAGGAAAATGATCATCCCAACTACCTTTGAAGTCAATCACACATGCTCTCAACATGTCCTTGAGAGTATGAATTGTCCACTCCACTTGACCATCCGTTTGCAGGTGAAATGATGTGCTGATCTTAACCTGAGTACCCAGTCCTTTTTGAAACGACCTCCAAAACTAAGAGGTAAATTGGGTACCTCTATCTGATACGATGGACAAAGGCACTCCATGCAACTGAACTAGGTCCCGGATATATAGTTTGGCATAGTCCTCCATCGATTCCGTGGTTTTGACCGGTAGAAAATGAGCGGCTTTGTCAACTTGTCTACAACAACCCAAGTGGAGTCATATTGTCGTCGAGTGCAAGGCAACCCTATGATGAAGTCCATATTGATTTCTTCCCACTTCCAAGCAGGAATACTGATATCCTGAAACCCACCTCCCAGTCTCTGATGCTCAACCTTTACTTTCTGACAGTTTGGGCACTTAGCTACAAACTTCGTGATGTCCTTCCTCATGCCATTCCACCAATAGACTTCCCATAAATCACGGTACACCTTAGTGGAACATGGATGGATAGAATACTTGGATCCATGAGCATCGTGCAACATCCGGTTCCTTAAATCACCAACATTCGAAACATATAAGAAACCCTGGTATCGAAGCACACTATCTCCCCCTTTGGATAAGAACTCTATTCTCTGATTCTGAACGACTTCCTTTAACTTTACCAAAATCGAGTCCTTGTCTCATCTAGCTTTTATATCAGTCACCAAAGACGATTCTGATTCATTCTGAACAATAACACTTCCATCGGTCGAGTCAACCAATCGAACTCCCAACCTTGCAAGTCGATGCACGTCTTTCACCAGTTCCTTCTTCCCCTCATCCACATGGGACACACTTTCCATGGAGAGTCTACTAAGTGTGTCTGCTACTACATTTGCCTTGCCCGGATGGTAAAGCACACTCATATCATAGTCCTTAAGTAGCTCTAACCACCTCCTTTGCCGAAGATTGAGATCCTTTTGAGTGAACACATATTGTAGACTCTTATGATCCATAAACACATCCACATGGACCCCGTACAAA
>JACEIK010001802.1:0-11854 GCA_018107945.1 Datura stramonium | reverse complement strand
ACCTTCTCGAAAACTTCTATAATCAACATTTTTGGTATTTAATATCACACTTGAACTAGATAGTTAGCTGAATTGGTCTAGTCCCTGTGGGTTCGACATTCCGGTTCTTAAAAAAATCCACTATATTACTTGCACGACCTGTACACTTGCGGGAAGCGAACAGTAGTCGGTGTCTCAGACTCAGCATCCTTAACCCTAACTAGATGGTACACACAACCTTTGGAAATCATCTTCCTGGTCTTAAGATAGGAAATAAAGTGACCTACAGGCACGGCTGTACTACCCTTCCACTCTAAAACTGGCTCACCCAGAAAGCGGAACTCCACTGCATTGGTTCTACAATTAACAAAAGCATAACAAGCATACAACCAATCCATGCCAAGAATAATATCAAAGTCAGTCATGGATAATTCTACCAAGTATTCGGAGTTAACTTTCTGCAATACTATGATCAGGAAACTACTATACACCCGCCTAGCAACAATTGAATCACCAACAGGAGTAGAGACCGAGAATGGTTTTGACAGAATTTTGGGATTGACTCCAAAGCTACTAGCAATATAAGGTGTCACAAAAGACAAGGTAGCCCCTGGATCTAACAAATCATAAGCATCAAAGTGAAACACTCGTGACATACCAGTAGCCACATTCAGTGAAATCTCCTACTCCTGATGCGAGGTGTGGGCATAGAATCTATTTTGGCGCGTCCTGCCACCCCCACTAGTGGATGCCCCCTACGGAGCTGAACGTGCTGGAGCTGCTGCTGACCTGGTAGTTTGTGCATGACCTATATCATCCTCCTGTCTAGGAAATGGACATGCTCGGCGCATGTGGACGGATCTACCGCACCGATAACATATATCTGAGACGAGCAAGCACTCCCCGGCATGACTCTTGACACACTTCCCGCAGGCTAAAAAGGTGCGCTCTACCTGAGTGCCCCTCTGGTCCCTCAAACCTGAGGCCCTGCTCCTCTGATCACCCTTGGGTCTAGATGGAACACTGGCTAATGATGGTGCTGGAGCTAGTGACCTCTTCTGAATCTAAGGGTGGTGACGATTGCCGGATCTCTGCTGAGTAAACCCATAGCTATTTATCCAGGCCCTTTTGGCCTCTCTCTCCCTCATATGAGTTGCCTTCATCTATTGGGCGTACAAGAGTATCCGAGGGAAATCCATATCCTGGTAGAGAATAGCAGTCCTGCAATCTTTGTCCAAATAGCTCGCCACCCTATGAACAAACCTGCTCACTCGCGCCCTCTGATCAACCACTAACTCTAGGGCGTACTTTGATAAGCGAGTGAACTCAAGGGAATACTCCTGTACCGTCATCTTCCCCTGCTTAAGATTCACAAACTCGGATGCCTTCAAATCCCTCACCTCACAAGGGAAGAACTGATCTAGGAACGCAATGGAACTCCTCCCAAGTGACAGGGCCTGCTCCGTTGGCCCTACTATCTTTCCATTGTCGAAACCATATTTGTGCAACCCCTTTCAACTGATATGAGGCCAACTCAGAATATTCAACCCCATTCAACCCCATGACTTGGGTGATCTTCACAATCTCCATCAATGAACTCATGTGGGTCCTCATCTACTTTTGACCCGAGGAACTCTAGCGGGTTCATTCTCAAGAAATCTCTGACTCGAGTTGCTGCCGCATTTTCGTTTTGTGGAATATGTGCCACTGCCTACTGGTTGACCTGAGCGATTAAGGCCTGTGCTAAAATCTGAATAGCTGCCTGAAACTCAGCATGGGCAACCGGCTCGAGTGCATGGTGCTCCTGGACTGGTGAGGCTTGTTGGTGCCCGTCTCTGTTGCCCTCCTCGTGGCTATTTCCATTTCCATTCCTCCTACCATTTACTCTACGGGGTTCCATGATTTTGCAATCGCGAATAGCACGAGTTAGAAGGATAGGGAGACATTTCATCGCACGACATAAATCATGAAAGAAGGGAACATTTCCTAAACCTTTTGTAGCCTCTTCGTCATAAGTGTGGCGCGCTTCACACCCATAAAAATGACTCTACTTAATGTGGCTTTCAGACACCCTAGGACACTTCAAATCTATGGCTCTGATACCAAGTTTTTCACGACCCGAACGTAGACCCAGATCGTAACACGGGACAAGGAGCCCCGAGAGACTCCAAGTCGACCCATGGCATGAACATACATCTAACTCAATCAAGTAAAGTGGAATAATTAGCATAACTACATAGCGGAAGCATAAACATGACATAACATAGAAAGTGAAGTGCATTTCATACATAACAGTTGAATACTACACATAGTCTGAAAGCCTCTAACATATCAAAAGGGTTGATGGGACAACACCCCAACTAAACTAACAAGTCTAGAAACTGAACATAAAGAGATAACTAATATCAACTATTTTTCGGAGAATGAGGACTCACCAATGAGCTGGATGCTAACTCCGTGAATGAGTTAATGATGGTGTTGGGTCTGAAGCTTGGAGCCTATATCATGAAATGATACAGCATAGAGTATGCGGTCAGTACGTGAAATGTACCGAGTATGAAAGGTAAGTAAAACAGACATTTAAAAATACATAAAATCTCATAAGAAATCATAAGAGTGGAACAACATGCTCATAACATAAATATCATAATATAACATAAGGCTCAAGGTTTTCAGATCATTCGTAATCCATTCATTATCATAGTCATAGGAGAAACTTTATAAATCATCACTTGAGCCAAAATAACATAAACATAATAATGCATAAAAACATGCGGAACAATGGGAGGACTCGTCATAACCGACACCATCATGGTAGAGCCTTACATGATGCCCCAACTATCTCACTCAAGTGAGTAGAGTCGTCCCTGGCTTTCCAGGCAAGGGACGTGCATTATGTGATATCACAAAAGAGGGGATGCATTAACATTGTAATGTATCGTCATGAACCTTCGGTGGAACCTAGTTGTGAGACACCAGCGTAGTCTTTTGAATGTAAGGCTACTCGGTGCTAGACACTGCTCCCAAAAACATGCACATTAGGATCGTACATAACTCATATACATCATTCATGAGATTCATGGATAAATAACATTTAACATCATTGATCCCCAATTACATACATGTTTAACCATGAATCAAGGGCCCATTAATCGTCCAACATCATAAATTGATAAATCATGAAACCCATATCATAAATCATAAATCATTTTTGAACATGAGGGCATTGCCCATTACTTTAACATGATTGAAAATACTCCATTCACTTGAAAACATGATTATAAACATGGGTAACCTGAAAACATGCTTTTCATCGTCTATACTTCATCATACATGAGCATTCATCATAAATCTTAACTTTCATGAACTTCTCATAAATGGGCATTTTAATTTATAAAGTTTGAAACATGACTTTAATGAAAAAAAACCATAAAAATTGGCCATAATTCATAATTCAATAATAAAAACTCATTTGAATCATACCCATGTAGAGAATTTGAAATTTCATGCATTGGGTTAAAATCCCATAGATTTAAATAGGAAATTTCATGATTTTGAGAGGGATTGGGCATGGGTGTGAGCGAATTCAGTCATTCATAACCCTACATACCTGAAAGGGTTTGATTCTACCACTTCTCTGATTGCCCAAGGGAGATTTGAAGAAGAACCTTGAAGGATTAGCCTTGATCAGCTCTCTAGACTCTTACTCTTGCATGCATGAATAGGAATGACTTAGAATAGATTTTTCCCCTCTTAAAACCCATCATTCATAGCTTAAAATGACGTAGAATAGGACCCTAGAGTGTAGGAATGACGATAATACCCTTAATAACTTTGCAAAAAATAACTACTCGTCAGTCCCCACGAGGGACCTAACGATTTGTTGCCACCCACCATGGGTCGTTACCTCACTCGTGGGGTACACCGTCAAGGTCTCAGCTGGAACTCATAACGGGTCATCATACGAATCGTTACCAGTGACCATGACTTGTGGTCACCACTCGTCACCTTTACTGCCTTAAATTTCAAATTATTTACCCATCATGTTGACCATGATCCATACCACGACTGGTGACTGACCACGACTCGTGGGGGCCTTCCATAGGGTACACTTCCTAGACCCCTTTACCTTTCCAAATTCCTTGCCCACGACTGACTCAACAAGTCGTGGGGTCTAACCACGACTCATGGTCACATCCGTGGGGACCTCAAATCCCAAAATTCCAACTCACACCCTGGACCTCACCACGAGTCACCTCACGACTCATGGTCTACCCCACGTATCACAGAATGACTCATTCTGTGACCTGGTGTCAGATTTCCAATTTTCTCCGTTTCAACTCTCGGGTCTAATCTTAAGGCTTACGGGGTATAACACCGTCCAAATCCTTGTCAGGGATAAGGGCGATACCATGATATAGATATCAAGCTTAAGGCCTCTCGGGAGCAGGGTAAGCTCACAAGGGAGGTCCCAAAGAATCTAAACATACCTACGTTGGCACGTAGTTCTAAGGCACAGGGTTAACTGAACCCTTAGCCTACTCGATGCTAGACACTACTCCCAAAAATATGCATATGCTCTCCATCATTTTTCAATGAAGCTGAACATCTTTCGACGAAGATGAATCATAACATTACATACATAATCTAAAAATAAAACATGAGGAGCCTCGACTCAACCATACCACAAGCTGAAAAGTGGGAGTCTAGACTCCAAAACCATGTGGTAAGCTAATAACATGAAATTGAAGTAAATCATTAACATACTTGATCATATATGTTTTCCCAAACTTAAACATGCTTTGAAATAAACTTTATAGTCAAAATCATGGATATAGACATGGGTAATTCAAAATCATACTTTTATCATAGACATCTCATCATATATGAAAACATAGATCATAATATCAACACTTCATGAACTTTCATAAATGGGATTCATATTGGTAAAACTTTGAAATAAAAATTTTTAATTGAAACTATCATAAAACATGCCCATGAATCTTAAAACAACATTAGAAACGTGAATAGAATTTACCCATGATAGATGCTTAAAGAATTTCACAAATTGGATTAAAACCCCATAGATTCATCAACCTTGAATTTCATGAATTTAGAAGAGGATTTGTACATGGGAGTGAAGAAATACTCCTATTCATAACCCTACATACTTGGGTACTTTGAATTCACAATCTCCCTTGGAAACCCAAGTGAATTGAGGAAGAGTCTAAGGAATCCTCTAGCTTTATCTCCAATGAGCTTCTAAATCTTGCATGCATGGAATGGGAAGGCTTAGAATAGGTTAAGCACTTTTAAATTCCTTCTAACTAAGATTAAAACGAGGTAGTTTAGGACCTAGGGACTTAGAAAATTATGAAAACACCCTTATTAAAATGCAGAAAAAATTACACACTGCCAGTCACCACGAAGGACACCACAACTCGTGGTGTACCTAATGACTCGTGGCGATAAAGTCGTGAAGTCTACGGCCCATCTTTCAATTTCCAACTCTGCTCCTGACCACGACCTACTCCACAAGTCGTGGATTCACTTCATGAATTGTGGCTGCCTCTCGTGGTCACACCTTGACCACGAACCTTAACCATCCTCCTCTCACTTCACGAGTCTCCCGACGACTCGTGAAGTCCTCCCACGGGTCACTAGACGACTTGTCCTGTGGCCTAGGATAAATTTTCCTATTTTCTTTTCTTGAACCCTCGGGTCTGATCATAGGTACTTTCGGTGTATTACAACTGAACATCTGAAGCTGAAACTGACGGAGTGACTGACTCCGAACTGAGATACATAACTGAACTGAATTCATGAATCATACATACATGATAAAATATGAAAGGAACTGAGAGACATGAAATTGACATGAAACTAAGTAGAGTATTAAGGATAGAACTGATACCCAAACTAAAATGCAGCTGGAAGGAAATAAATGTGAGTATCTAGCCATCATATCTGCTTCGGCTTCCCATGTAGCTCCCTCAACGAGTTGATTCCTCCACAGCACTTTCACTGAAGCTACTTCTTTGTTCCTCAACTTTCGAACCTGACAATCAAGGATCTCAATGGATACCTCCTCATAGGTAAGGCTATCCTTCACACCTATTCTCTCCATCGGAACAACCAAAGTTGGGTCACTAATGCACTTCTTCAGTAATGATACATGGAAAACTAGATGCACTGACACTAACTCCACTGGTAGCTCCAACTCGTAGGCCACCTTGCTAACACGTCTCATAATTATGTATGGGCCAACATATAGGGGACTAAGCTTCCCATTATTTTTGAAACTCATCACTCCCTTCATAGGAGACGCCTTCAAGAACACACAATCGTGAACTTCAAACTCAAGTTCTCTCTGCCTAACATCCGCATATGACTTTTGACGACTCTGAGTTATTTTCAGCCTTTTCCTAATAAGTTGAACCTTCTCCATAGCCTCATGAATTGAATCTGTCCCTATCAACATAGCTTCACCTACCTCAAACCAACCGATAGGAAATCTACACCTCTGCCCATAAAGAGCCTCAAACGGAGCCATATGAATGCTAGAATGGTAACTATTGTTTAAGCGAAGTCGATGAGAGGTAAAGGATCATCCCAAACTACCCTTGAAGTCAATAACACATGCTCTCGACACATCCTCAAGAGTCTGAATGGTTCACTCAGCCTGACCATCTATCTGCGGGTGAAAATTTGTACTAAGCTTGACCTGAGTATCAAGTCCCTTCTGGAACGATCTCTAAAACTGTGACGTAAACTAAATACCTCTTTCTGAAATGACGGACAAGGAAACTCCATGCAACCGAACTAACTCTTGAATATATAATCTAGCATAGTCTTTAGCTAAATCGGCAGTTTTGATCGTTAGGAAATAAGCTTCCTTGGTCAACCTATCTACCACCACTCATATAGAGTCATACTATCGGCGAGTGCGAGGAAACCCTGTGATGAAGTCCATATTCATCTCTTCCAACTTTCAAGTGGGGATACTGATGTCTTGTAGAATACTCCAGGTCTCTGATGCTCCACTTTCACTTGCTGACAATTCGGACACTTAGCCACAAACTCTGTTATGTAATTCTTCATACCACTCCACCAATAGACTTTATGTAGGTCATGGTACATCTTGGTGGCACCTGGATGGATAGAATATTAGGAACCATGAGCCTCATGCAACATCCGTCCTCTCAGATCATCGACATCTTGAATATATAAATGACCATGATATCAAAGTACACCATCTCCCCCTTGGGGGAAGACCTCCATCTTCCGATTTTGAACCCCTTCTTTCAACTTCACCAAAATAGGATCCTCATCTTGCCTAGCCTTGACTTCAGTCACCAAAGAATATTCTGAACCATTCTAGAAAATAACACCACCATCTGTCAAATCCACAAGGTGAACCCTTAATTATGCAAGTCGATGCACATCCTTCACCAACTCTTTCCTTCCATCTTCCATATGAGAAACACTCTCCATGGATAGTCTACTAAGGGCATCCGCCACTACATTGGCCTTTTTTGGATGATAAAAGACACTCATGTCATAGTCCTTGAGCAGCTTTAACCATCTTCTTTGTCGTGAATTCAAATCCTTCTAGGTGAACACATACTGTAAGCTCTTGTGGTCCATAAATACATCCACATGGACCCCATACAGGTAGTGTCTCCAAATCTTCAACGCGAACACCACCACTTCCAATTCTAGATCATGCATCGGGTAATTCTTATCATAAGTCTTAAGCTGTCTAGAGGTATACAAAATGACCTTACCATGCTACATCAACATACACCCAAGACCAACCCTAAATACATCACAATACACAACAAATCCATCTGTACCCTCAGGTGGGGTTAATACTGGGGCTGAAGTGAGTCGAGTCTTTAACTCCTGAAACTCTTCTCATAGGAATCCAACCACAAAAATTTGACTTTCTTCTAGGTCAACATAGTCAATGGTGTTGTTATGGATGAAAATCCTTCGACAAACCTCCTATAATAGCCAGCTAAACCCAAGAAACTCTTGATATCCGAAGGATTAACTAGTCTAGGCCAATTCTTTATAGCTTTTATCTTTTGAGAGTCCACCTGCACACCCTCGCTTGACACCACATATACTAAAAATGCTACTGAGTCCAACCAAAACTCACACTTGCTGAATTTAGCAAACAGCTGGCGATCCTTGAGAGTTTGTACCACCACCTTCAAATGAGAGGCATGCTCCTCCTCGCTCCGAGAGTATATAAGAATGTTGTCCATGAAGACAATCGCGAACATGTCCAAATATGGCTTGAACACCCTATTCATCATATCCATAAAAGTTGTAGGAGCATTTGTTAGTCCAAATGACATAACTACAAACTCATAGTGACCATACAGAGTCCAGAAGGCTGTCTTCGGGGTGTCACTCTCCCTAACTCTAGTTGGTGATAGCCAGATCTAAGGTCTATCTTTGAGAAGCACTTAGCACCCTAAAGTTGGTCAAACAAGTCATCAATTCTGCAGAGGGGATACTTGTTCTTGATTGTAACCTTGTTCAACTGTCAATAGTCAATGCACATACGAAGAGACCTATCCTTATTCCAAATAAAGAGAACTGGTGCACCCCATGGGCACTTTCTAGGCCTGATGAAGCCCTTATCCAAGAGATCCTTCAACTGTTCTTTCAACTCCTTTAACTCAGTTGGATCCATTCTATAAGGAGGAATAGATATAGGTTGCGTATTGGGAAGAAGGTCAATATCAAAGTCAATCTCCTGCTCGGGAGGGACTCCTGATAGATCATCTGGGAAAACCTCCGGATACCCATATACAACAAAGACATACTGAAGAGTTGGGATCTCGGATGTAGCATCCTTAACTTGAATAGATGGTACACGCAACCCTTAAAAATCATCTTTCTGGTCTTAAGGTAGGAAACAAAGAGACCTACAGGCACAGCTGAACTACCCTTCCACTCTAGGACTGGCTCACCCAAAATCAAAACTCTACCATTCGGGTTCTACAATTCACTGAGGCATAATATGCATGCAACCAATCCATGCCAAAGATAACATCAAAATTAGTCATGTCTAACTCTACTAAATCAGTTGAAGTGACTTTCTGAAGGACTGTGACAAGGCAATTTATGTATACTCATCGAGCTATAACTGAGTCACCCACTGGAGTAGAGAAGGGTTCTGATAGGATTTCTGGAATGACTCCGAAACTAATAGAAATATAAGGAGTCACAAAAGATAAAGTATCCCCTGAGTCTAACAATGCATATACAATAAGATACAATACTCGTAAAAGATCAATGACCACATCTGGAGAGACATCCTACTCCTGATGAGATGAGAGGACATAAAACTAATTATGGTGGTCACACCACCTGCACTGGTGGATGCACCCTGCTGAGCCGAGCATGCTGGTGGAGTTGCTGAACTGGTGGTTGGGTCACAGCCTCTACCCTGGCCCTGTCTGGCTGCAGGGTAATCTCTGAGCATGTGTTCAGGCTTCCCGCATCCAAAACATGCACCTGAACCTACTAAGCACCCTCTGGTGTGCCTCCTACCACACCTGCCACAAACTGGAATGTTGGGCTCTACTAACATGCTCCCTTGACCTCAGGAGCCTGATTTCCTTCCCCTCAGATCACGCCTAGATCTAGATGGCACAATGGTTGATGACAGCACTGAGGCTGATGATCTCTGGTGGGACTGCTGACGATGTTCGCCACTGGACCTCTTCTGGGAAAATCCAAAGCTTCCTATCCTGGCCCTCTTGGCCTCTCTCTCCCTTTTCTTCATCTAATCTACCTCTATCTGTTGGGCATATATAACCAATCGAGAGAAGTATAAATCACTATTTAGCATTGCGGTCCTACACTGTTTGACCAGCGAATCTGAAACTCTATACATAAATATGTTCATACGGGCTCTCTGATCCGCAACCATCTTTGACGCATACTTGGACAGTCGGGTGAACTCCAAGGAGTACTCTTGCACAATCATATTATTCTACCTCAAGTTGACAAACTTGCCGCCTTTGATTCCCTCAACTCCCTAGGGAAGAATCTATCTAAGAAAGTAGTTATGAACTCATCTCAGCTCACAAGAACTGCGCCCACTGCTCTACCGTCCCTCCACTGACGATACCAAATATAAGAAACCCCCTTCAGCTGATAGGAGGCTAAGTCTGTGCTCTCTTCTCCCGTCACCCCTATATCTGGGTGATCTTCTGTACCTCCTAAAGAAACTCATGCGGGTCCTCACCCACTCTTGACCCAAGGAACTCAAGTTGATTCATCTTTAGGAAATCTCAAACTCGAGCAGCTGCTCTAAGGGACATGGGCCACCGCCTGCTGGTTGACTTGAGCGGTCAAAGCTTGTGCCAACATTTGAAAATCTGCTCTAAACTTGGCATGAGATACTTGCTTGGGAAAGGACCTGCTGGTGCTGGCGGGGCTTATTGGTGCCAATCTCTATTTCCATCTTCATGGCCATTTCCATTTTCATTCCTTCTACAATTTACTCAACGTGGAGGCATAATTCTGCAAATGTATATAGCACGAGTTAGAAGGATAGAGAGGTACTTCATCACACGACATAGATCATAAAAGAACGAAAATTTCCTAAAATGTCTTGTAGCCTCTCCCTAATAAGTGTAGGGCGCTTCACACCCATGGAAAAGACTCTACTCAATGTGGCTTTCAGACACCCTATGACATTCTAAACCTTTAGTCTGAAACCAAATTTGTCACAACCCGAATATAGGCCCGGACCAAGACACGAAACCTAGAACCATGAATGGCTCCAAGTCGACCCATGGCATGAAAATGGTAACTAAAGCACATAGTTCAAGAGAAATTTGATAACTGAAAACATGAATAAGCGGAAGTTTGAATACATATCAACCATACAGAGTCAACACTAACAAAGCTGAAATTTTACATATTGTCTGAAAAAGCCTCTAACATAACTGAATAGCTGATGGGATAACCTCCCCAACTAGCTCACTAAAAGTCTGAAAACTGAAAGTAACACAACTCATCAATATGAAGGTCCTCGAAGAATGAGGACTAAGCTATGGAGACTGACTAGCTAACTGTGGAACTGAGTCTGAGCATCTGAACTTGTACCATGAAACGATATAGTATAGAGTATGCGGTCAGTACATGAATGTACTGAGTATGTAAGGTAAGTCAAACATGCTGAGTAACTGCTAGCTGAAATCATGCATATAAACATATATCATAAGATCATGAGAGTAAGGCTGCATGCAAAAATCTAAAAACATGCATAGTCATAAGCTGCATCTTATATCTGAATCAAATGACCCAAAGCTGAAAATAGAATCATATGACTTGCCATAACTGAAATCATAAGTAAAAGCTTATAAACAGATCATTGGGTCAAATCTACTAAAAACATAATATCATAATTAATAAACATGCATAACTAAAATCATGAGGAACAATGGAAGACTCGTCACAACCGACACCATCACAATAGAGCTTACGTGATGCCCCGACTGTCACAATTAATTGGGCAGATCCATCCAAAGCTTTGTCAGGGCTAAGGACGCTACCATGATATCGATATCAAGCTGAAGGCCCCTTGGGGGGAAAGGGGAACTCACAAGGGAGGTCCTAATGTAAATATATAAACCTATGTGGCGCGTAGTTCTGAGATCGAGGAATCTTGGAACCCAAACCTACTCGGTGCTAGACACTACTCCCAAAAACATGCATAATTCTACCATCATTTTTAGTGAAGCTAAAATCATAATTAAATGCATAGTTTGAAATGTGAACATGGGGAGTCCTGGATCCAAACATACCATAAGATGAAAATAGAGGGTATCACTCCAAATCATAT
>JACEIK010001801.1:236877-252013 GCA_018107945.1 Datura stramonium | reverse complement strand
ATTATGTCTTCAATGAGAATTGAGAAATTCTAAGTATGATAAAGCTTTGGGCAATGCCCACATGTTGATTTCAAATGATGATATTTCCGAAATAAGCTTACCGCATTATTTTGGAGTGAAGTCTCCCAGATTCCATATTTTTGGCTGTGGTATGTTTGATTTAAATCTTCCTACGTGTATCTTACCACATGGTTTTGGAGCAAGGGCTCCCAAGTATGTTCAGCTTGTGGTATGTTTTGACCTAAAGTTTCTCACATGCATGAATTCGATTGAGATGTATGTTGTTATTGAGCTTTGTTTTCATACAATGTCGATTCTATGCATGATTTCATTATTGAGCTTCATAAATAGAAGATGTTGAGCTTTGTTATATAAGATGTAGAGCATATGCATGTTTTTCAGAGAAGAGTCTAGCACCGAGCGGGATAAGGATCGATCACCTTATGCCCTAGAACTACGCGCCAATGTAGGTTGATACTATTATATGTCTTGGGACCTCCCTTGTGAGCTTCCCCTTGACCAAATGGGCCTTCAGCTTGCATTTGATATCATGGTAGCGTCCTTAGCCCTGGCAAGATTTTGGACGACTCTGCCCACTTGAGTGTGATAGTCAGGACCACATAAGCTCTATCGTGGTATGTCGGTTAAGTGACGAGTCTCCCATTGTCTTATATGATTCTGAACTTTCATATTCATTACTCATGGTTAATTATATACTCATGCATGTTCTGATGGTCAAAGACATGCTCTAAATCTGAGATACTAATTTGAAATACTGTACTGAACTTATCTGAACTAACTAATCTAAGACTGAACTAAGTTGACTAGTGGGAGAGTCTATAACCAACATATAACCATGTGAGCTAGACATGGAGTTTGATGCATACACCCCATCGGTAGGACCCAATATACCTTTCTAGGGTATTAAGGCATGAACTGAATGATCACAGGTCTGGGTCCATGAGGACAGTAAAATATATCCTACGATGGCAATGTAGTTCTGGAAACCTAGGTGCGCTGGAACCTCGGTCTACTCGGTGCTAAGTCCTACTCCCACTGGATAGTCCTATACTGAATACTAAGCTGATAGCTCAAAATTGGGGCCCAAGACTAAGTCAGGAATGCCAATCTGAAAGCACCCTGCGAATCTTATCGGACCAGATTTTGTAACTAGGTTCTAAGACTGGTCAGAGCTGCTTATCTGGAAGCGTTGTAACCGTCTAAAGAACAAACTAGGGTCCTAAGACTTGTCAGAGCTACTTATCTAAAAGTTTCATGACTGCCTAAAGAACCACTAAAATATGATACTGAGTCTAATTTTGATAGCTGGGAGGCACTACTAACACCTCGAGAATTTCTGTAGTCAAACTGATCAGCTGACATTTCCGAGTAGCACTGAGTATTCTTACATTCTAACTGAAACTGAACTAACATACATCTGATTGAGATTTCAATAACTACTAAAAATATGGGAATCCCCAACACTAATAGAATCAAGTAATTTCGATAATTTATCAATTATGCAAGACTCTAGTTTTTCTACATTCAATAGCTAGGGCTAGATTTCACTTTACGGAGATAAGCATCAATATAGTTACAAACTAGTGGAAAAATATCTACAATTAACATAAATAATATTGCACATGAATTAAATGAAATATGACATATAATATCTTCACATGCTAAAGTTTTAGGTCTAGCACTGATAGAGAAAATAGAGAAGATTTTGGAGACACAAGGGAAGAGTTATTCCCTTGTTGAATTCCCACATACCTGGTGAAGAAATCCGAAGAATTTCATTGTGAATCCGAGGAGAAGTGAACTACCCAAGTTCTTTCTATGAGAACTCCTGAGAGAAACTTTATGATGCTTTTTGAAGATCTTATTGGGGAATAAGGGAGAAGAACCGTTTAATCCCTATAAATCCCCTTAATTCAAACTTAAACGACATAGTTTAGGGACTAAATGGGTGGAAAATTATAAAAATAACCCTGGAAATTAAATTTGAAAACTGGCCGACAAGGTCCCAACGGGTCAAGCAATGAGTCGCTGGTTGTGACCATGACTCATTAGGACCCCTCATTGGTCCCACTTCCTAGAACTAGAACCAACTGGATTTGGAAACGGGGGACACCATGACTCATGGGATGAAGCAACGGGTCGTTGGTTCCTCCAGTGGCCACAGCAAGAGCAAACCTGGAGGGGCTGATGACAGGTGAAACAACAACTCATTGGTGGATCCAATGGGTCGTCGTCCAGTCGTTATGCTCACTGGAAGAAATATTAAAAACCTCAACTTGACATGAAAGGTGGTGACCACGACTCGTTGGGGAAAATGATGAGTCGTTGTTTCCAGTTGTCATCACTTGGATAGGTTTCTGGAGTCTCACCTAGTGACTCACACAATGGGTCATTGTTTCTGACAATGACTCGTTGGTTAAGTCATGGGGTCCTGGAAAGATGTCCTGAGTTGGGGAACCAACGAGTGATAGGACAACTCGTTGTTTCTCGCAATGGGTCATTCCTTGTCCCTTGGGTTCTTGGCTAATCAAGAACACAACGAGTCGTTGGTGCTGACCACGACTCATTGTCTCCACGTTCTAAGGCATTTTTTCAGGGTTTTTTTCTTAATTACTCATGCAAGGACTGAGCCTGGTCTAGGAAAGTTTCGGGGGGTTACAATATCTCCCTCCTGGGATCATTCGTCCTCGAGTGAAGACTAAAGCTGCAGGAAAACTAGGAAAAGGGATGATATTTCTAGATTGAGATTATGAGCTGGTTTCTGAAGGAGTAACGGACTCCAAACTGACTTAACCGTTCCAACTGGGCTGATGCAACTAGAATGCACATGAAAATATAAATAGAGATGACGAATACGGAACTAAACAGAGTACTGAGGAGGAATTTAGTACTTGATGCCAGAACTGAACTAGAGGGGAATAAGTGAGGGTATCTGGCCATCATGTCTGCTTTTGCCTCCAATATGGCTCTCTCAACTAGCTGGTTCCTCCACAAAACTTTCACCAAAGCGACTTCCTTGTTTCTCAACTTACAAACTTGATGGTCAAGGATCTGAACTGGGACCTCTTCGTAAGGGAGACTATCTTTAATTTCCACGCTATCTAGTGGAACAACTGAGGTTGAACCACCGAAGCACTTCTTCAATAGTGACACATGGAAGACCGGGTGTACTGATGTTAACTCTGGAGGTAGTTGTAACTCATATGCCACACTGCCAATTCGCTTCTAAATTCTGTAGGGTCTCACATATCTCAAACTGAGTTTTCCTTTCTTCCCAAATCTCATCACCCTTTTCATGGGTGAAATTTACAGATAAACCCAGTCATTCACTACAAACTCTAATTCACTTCTTCTCACATCAGCATAAGATTTCTGATCGCTCTAAGTTGTTTTCAATCTTTCTTAGATGAGCTGTAGTTTCTGCATAGCTTCATGGACTGAGTCTAGCCTGATTAGAGTAGCTTCACCGACCTCAATTCACCTGATAGGAGATCTGCACCTCCTACCATACAATGCCTCAAACAGGGCCATCTGGATATAGGAGTGGTAGTTGTTGTTGTATGCAAAATCAATGAGAGGAAAGTGATCATACCAACTTCCCTTGAAATCGATCACACACGCGTTCAACATATCTTCTAGGGTTTGAATAGTCTGCTCAGCTTGTCCATCTGTTTGCGGCTAAAAAGCTGTGATGAGCTTGGCCTAGGTACCAAGTCCCTTCTAAAAGGACTTCCAGAATTGAGAGGTGAACTGGGTATCTTTGTCTGACATAATAGACAAGGGCACCCCATGAAGTTTGACCAACTCCCAGATATAAAGTCTAGCATAGTCCTAAGCTGAATTTGTAGTTTTAACTGGGAGGAAATGTGCTGACTTAGTCATCAGGTCTACAATCACCCAGATTAATCATGCTACCAACAAGTCTGAGGTAGACCCATAATAAAATCCATATTTATTTTTTCTCACTTCCATGTGGGTATGCTGATATCCTGAGTTATACCTCACGGTCTCTAGTGTTCTACATTGACTTGCTGGCAGTTCGGGCACTTAGCTACAAATTCTGCGATGTATCTCTTCATGTCGTTTATCAAAAAATATCCCGCAAATAATGGTACATCTTACTAGCACCTGGGTGGATGAAATATCTCGAACTGTGAGCTTCATCCAGTATTTTCTGTCTCAAATCACCCACATCCGGTACGTACAACCTACCTTGGTAACAGAGTACAGCATCTTACCCTTGAAAGTAAGCCTCCACTTCTTTTCTGAGAACCGCCTCCTTCAGTTTAAGTAGTATGGCATCTTCATCTTGTCTTAACTTCGACTACCAACGATGAATTCGATCCACTCTGCACCACTACTCCACCCTAAGCGGTATCAACCAATTGTACACCCAATTGAGCTAATCTGTGGATATCATTTGCCAGTTCCTTTTTTCTCTCTTCAACAGGAGCAACGCTCCCCATAGACACTCTACTTAGGGCATCATCCACCACATTGGTTTTTCCCGGGTGGTACAACATGCTCATGTCATAGTCCTTCAGTAGCTCCAACCACCTTCTCCGACGAAGATTTAGGTCTTTCTGACTGAACACATACTGAAGGATTTTGTGATCGGTGAAAACATCCACGTGAACCCCATAAAGGTAGTGGCTCCATATTTCCAATGCAAACACCACCACTGCCCACTCCAAGTCATGAGTCGGATAGTTCTTCTCATGAACCTTGAGCTTTTTGGAGGCATAGTCTATCACCTTACCCCACTGCATCAGAAGGAAACCAAGTCCAACTCTGGAAGCGTCAATATACCACGAACTCATCTGTTCCTTTCGGCAAGGTCAACACTGGAGCATTAGTAAGTCAAGTTTTTAACTCCCGGGAACTCTTTTCACACACATCTAACCACTGAAATTTCACCTTATTCTTAGTTAGCCTAGTCAGAAGGGATGCTATAAAGGAAAAACCTTCCACAAAATCTCGGTAATAACTAGCTAGACCCAAGAAACTTCTAATTTCGGTTGGGGAGGAAGGTCTCGACAAGTCTTTCACCGCTGCTATCTTTTGAGGATATACTTGGATACCCTCACTCGAGACCACGTGACCAAGGAAAGTCATAAACTTCAACCAGAACTCGCATTTGCTAAATTTTGCGAACAACTAGTGGTCTTTGAGCATTTGAAGCACTATCACTAGGTAATTAGTGTGTTCTTACTTATTTTTGGAGTATACCATAATGTCGTTGATAAATACAATGACGAACATATCTAGATACTACTTGAAGACTCTATTTATCAAGTCCATGAAAGTTGTGGAGGCATTAGTCAGTCTGAAGGACATAACCACAAATTTGTAGTGACCATATAGAGTTCTGAAAGCTATTTTCAGTATGTCACATTCTCTGACTCTCAGTTGATGCTACCTCGACCTGAGATCTATCTTGGAGAAACAACTGGCTTCTTCAAGTTGATCGAATAAGTCGTCAATCCTAGGTAGGGGATACCTGTTCTTGACTGTGACCTTGTTCAACTGACCATAATCGATGAACATTCTAAGGGTACCGTCTTTCTTTTGCACGAATAGTACTGGAGCACCCCAGGGAGAGATCTTGGATCTGATAAAACCTTTATCAAGAAGGTCGTTTAGATGTTCCTTCATCTCCTTAAGCTCAGATGGATCCATTCTGTAAGGAGGGATGGAGACAGACTGAGATCAAGGAAAAGGTCTATACTGAAGTCTATTTCCCACTTAGGAGGGACTCCGGGAAGATCTTCGGGAAACACATCAGGGAACTCGCTGACCACTAGGACTGACTGGATAATTAGGGTCTCAAAGCTGGAATCTTTGACCCAAACGAGATGATAAATACACCCTTTGGAAATAAGTTTCCTGGCTTTAAGGTAGGAAATAAATCGACCCTTAGGCACTGAACTACTGCTCGTCCACTCTAAAGCTGGCTCATTAGGGAACTGAAACCTGACAACCCTTGTTCTGCAGTCAACTGAGGCATAAACGGAGTGTAACCAACCCATTCCAAGAATGAGGTCAAATTCAACCATGTGTAACTCTACAAGATCAGTTGGAATGACCTTATTGAAGATTGAGACTGGGCAGTTAGTATACACCCAGCTGGCTCTAACTAACTCGCCAACTGGGTGGAGACTGAGAATGGTTTTGAGAGGACCTCAGGACTGATATCAAACAGGACTGTAACATAGGGAGTCATGAAAAAAAGTGTGGCTCCTAGATCTAGTAGGGCATACACGTCTAGATGTAAAAGGCGCAACATACCCGTGACCATGTCAGGTGAGCTCTCCTAATCTTGACAAGAAGACAATGCATAAAAATAGTTTTGGCACTAGCCACCGTCCGTACCTGAAGTGTTGGCCTGTTGAGCTGGTCGGCCTGCTGGAGTTGCTGAAGTAGTGGATTGTGATCTCCCCCGTCCTGCTGACGGGCAGTCTTTGAGCCGATGACCAAGTTATCCACACCCAAAACAACTCTCTCGACCCTGATGACACTCTCCTAGATATTTCTTTCTACACATAAGGCAAGCTGGGTAGCTATAATGATTGTTGGCGTTATGCCTCTAGGATTGTGAGCCAAATGCTCCACCTTTCCGATCTTTACGAGACCAAAAAGTCGGGGCACTAGCTCAAGCGGGCGTTGGAGCCCTCTGTTGCTATTGCTGTAGGCGGCTATTATCGTTAGTTCTCTGATGGCCATAATCTGACTGGACAGTTCTTGCCCGTTTGTTCTCCCGTTGTACATTTTTTTATTTTTCTACCTCAATTTGCTGGGCATGAACTATGAGGCTGGAGAGATAGATGTCCTTGATAAGCATTACAGTCCTGCACTCCTTGAGCACCAAGTTGTACAATCCATTAACAAATTTCAGCATATGGGCCCTTGGCTTGGCTACCATCTCTGAAGCATATTTAGACAACCTAGTGAACTCCAGTGCATACTCTTCCACCATCCGATTTCCTTGTTTTAGATTCATGAATTTTGCCACTTTTGCCTCCCTAAGCTCCTGAAGGAAGAATCTATCTAAGAAGGTAGTAGTGAACTCCTCCCATTCCACCGGTCCTACTCCCATTGGTCTCCCCTCCTTCCACTATTCGTACCAGATCTGGGCTATCCCTTTCAGCTGGTAGGCAGCCAGGTCGACACTCTCCGAGGAATTGACACCCATAATTCGGGTGGTCTTCCTAATCTCATCCACAAACTTCTGTGGTCCTCTCCCACCTAAGATTCGTGGAAAACTAGAGGGTTCATTCGAGTGAATTCCCAAACTTGGCAGCTACTGCGGACCAATTATTGTTGATCAAAACCACCTGTTGGTTCACCTAATTGGTAACTATCTGTGTGAGCAGCTGGATAGCCACCATAAGCTCTACAGTGGACACTGTGTCATCCTGAGGGGCTGCTGGAGCTAGTGGGGCAGGTCGGTGAGTGTTATCGGCCCTTCTTTCGTTAACACATCGTGGAGGCATGATTTCACTTAAACAAAATAGAGAATGAGTTAGGAGAACCACGACTCATAGGATGAACCAACGGGTTGTTGGTTCCTTCCGTGGCCACAGCAAGAGCAAACCTGGAGGGGCTGACGACGGGTGACACAACGACTCGTTGGTGGATCCAATGGGTCGTCATGTCCAGTCGTTATGCTCACTAGAAGAAATCTTAAAAACTTTAACTTGACATGACGGGTGGTGGCCACGACTTGTTGGGGAACATGGCGAGCCGTTATTTCCACTCATCGTCACTGGGATAGGTTTCTGGGGTCACCGAAAAACAACGGATCATTGTTTCGTCAATGATTTGTTGGTTGAGTTGTAGGGTCCTGGAAAGATGTCCTGAGCTAGGGAACCAACGAGTGACAGGACGACTTTTTGTTTCTCACAACAGGTTGTTCCTTGTCCCATGGGTTCTCGGCTGATCAAGAAGGGTTAACCACGACTGACACAACGAGTCATTGATGCAGACCACGACCCATTGTCTCAGTAGTTCTAAGGAATTTTTTCTGGTTTTTCTTCTAGATTTTTCTTGCAAGGTCTGAGTATGGTCTAGGAAAGCTTTGGGGTGTTGCACACTTTTAAAGAAGTGCATGGGTGATCTGGATTTGGTTTTTCTAGTGGAGAACATAAGTGTGAAGGATAGCCTTAGCTATGAAGAGGTTCTGATTGAAATACTTCATCGTCAAGTTCAGTATCTAAGTAACAAAGAAGTAGCTTTAGTAAAGGTTTTGTGGAGGAATCAGCATATTGAGGGAGCTATATGGGAAGCCGAAGTAGATATGATAGCTAAATACCCACATCTCTTCCCGTCCATTTTAGTTCAAGCTTGAGATATCAGTTTCCTCCTTAGTACTCTACTAAGTTTCATGTTCAATTCATGTGTTCCAGTTTCTTTCATGTCAATGCACTTATGTGTTATTCATGAATTCAGTTTAGTCATGTATTTCAAATTGGAGTCAGTCATTCCATCAATTTTCATCTTTAGATGTTCAGTATTTGTGATAACAGTTCTATTCTCCCAGCTTTTCAGTATGTTCATTCACATTCGAGGATGAACTTTCCCAAGGGGGAGATATTGTAATAACCCATCTAAGATCATACCCAAGGATTCAAGTGAAAAAAGTAGGAAAATGTAGCCTGGGCCATAGGATGAGTCATCCAATGACCTGTGGGAGGACTTCACAAGTCGTTGACTAACTCGTGATGTTAGGGGATAAGCGGCAACGATTCTTGGTCTAGGGGTCACCACAAGATCCTATCATGCCTTGCAGCCTCCTGCCTATGGTATGTGGAGCATANGTCGTTGACTAACTCGTGATGTTAGGGGATAAGCGGCAACGATTCTTGGTCTAGGGGTCACCACAAGAGGCAGCCACGAGTCATGAAGTAACTCCACGACTCGTGGAGTTGGTCGTGGTCAGGAGCAAGTTTGGTGGTTGATTTTGGGTAGTGTCCCTAATGAGTGAGTCCCCACGAATCATTAGGTACACCACGAGTCATGGTGTCCCTCGTGGTTACTGGCAGTATGTATTTTTCCTGTGTTTTAGTAAGGGTGTTTTCATAATTTCTAAGCTCCTAGGTCCTAAACTACGTCATTTTAAGCTCAATTAGGAGAGTTTTAGGGGTGCTTAACCTATTCTAAACCTTCCCATTCCATGCATGCAAGATTTTGAACTTCATTGCATATCAAGCTAGAGGATTCCTTAGACTCTTCCTCAATTCACTTGGGTTTTCAAGGGAGATTGTGAAATAAAGTACTCGGGTATATAGGTCTATGAATGGGAGTATTACTTCACTTTCATGCCCAAATCCTCTTCTAAATTAATGAAATTCAAGGTTGATGATTCTATGGGGTTTTAATCCAATTTGTGAAATTCTCTAAGTATCTATCATGGGTAAATCCTATTCATGTTTCTAATATTGTTTTAAGATTCATGGGACTATTTTCTAATGGTTTCAATTACAAATTGTGATTTTAAAGTTTTACTAATATGATGCCCATTTATGAAAGTTCATGAAGTGTTGAGATTATGATCTATGTTTTCAAGTATGATGAGATATCAATAATAAAAGTATGATTTCGAATTACCCCTGTCTATATCCATGATTTTGACTATCAACTCTATTTCAAAGCATGTTTAATTTTGAGCAAGCCCATTTGATCACGTATGCTCATGATTTACTTCAATTTCATGATATTAGCATACCACATTGTCATGGCCTGAGTTTACACACTAGCCGTAACACGGGACAAGGAACCCCGAAAGGCTCCAAGTCGACCCATGGCATAATAATAGCGTATCACTTAACAATAGAACAACTAATGGAATAAATGAGTGGGAGCTAACTGCAAGAGTATAATACGGAATCATAAGAACAACTGTAACAACACTTTGATACAACGCTTAATCTATCTAGACAAGTCTAAAATCCTTCTACTAAACTGATGAGTTGTTGGGACAAGCCCCCAGCTAACTCCTAAAATCTGAAAACTGAAACATAACGAATATATAAACATAAATCACGTCCTCGGGAGATGAGGACTCACCACTAGCAGCTGAGAGGGAATGAAGCATATCTAACCACAAGGTTGAGTCTGGAAACCTGAACCTATATCATGAAACGATATAGCACAAAAAGGAATGTGTTCAGTACTTGGAATGTACTGAGCATGCGGGATAACATAAACAATTAAATATACGATTATACGATAAGGAAATAACCAAGTACATCAACATAACTGATTAACATGCAATTATCCTCTTAAGATTTGCATACACAAATATATACATGAAACTTTCCTTTGGATCTCATTTTATGAAACATCATCGAACTCAGGCATAAGGGTCAAGTTCTGAACATTTAATAAGAGTTGAATCTGAAGCTAGCATCACACTGTACTAGATCATTGTTGTAACTGAGCCTGATTCTCATTATTTTAAATCTGTCATAATCTGAAATCTGAATCATATGGAACTAAATCATGTTGATAACATAACTAAGGGAATCATTCTCTACTAGGGAGAAACCCAACTAAGCTAGGGAGTCACTCTCTACTATGGAGAATCCCGACTAAACTAGGGAATCACTCTCTGCTATGGAGGATCCCGACTGAACTAGGGAGTCACTCTCTGATATGGAGGATCCCGACTAAACTAGGGAGTCACTCTCTACTATGGAGGATCCCTACTGAACTAGGAAGTCACTCTCTGCTATGGAGGATCCCGTCTGAACTAGGGAGTCACTCTCTGCTATGGAGGATCCCGGGATGACCAAGGGAAAGATTCTCGACTATGGAGAGTCCCTGGCTTACTAGAACATGAGGAATACTGGTTTGGCATTGTATATCTGGTCAATGCTACTACAGCTAGTTGAAAACATAACATCCACTGCTTTCATCATACAACATTCATTTCGAAGGGATTGGGGCTACTTTCTACTAACAACAAGCCCAACATTTTGAAAATATCATTCTCATGCTTTATCATCATAATTCATATCATCATAGAGCCACATCAATATTTCTTCAAACATCTCACATTAGTGAGTGTCTATAGATTCACATCATGCATTATACCTCCACCACATTTAGTTCTGGCTTCATATCATTCAACATGTATCATAGAGTTATTCATGATCCATAGATCAAATTCGTACCTTAACATGCATACATTGATTCATATATTCTAGATTTACGAGAAACCATATACTTAACTCATAACTTACACATTCCCAACAATATCATAGGAGAAACATACATTTTTATTTCATAAGACCCATTTCGAGATTTACTCCAATTCATGAGAAGGATATATTAATTAGGCAATTATCGTAGATTTACCTCATACCCAATCAATTCCATCGAAAGCATAAGGGACAAACATATTTTAATTTCAATTATTCAAGCCCATAAACTCTAATTTCTTCTCAACATGTCTATCAATGGCACAATCAAGTTCTTAGAGATAATCATACGATCTTCACATATTTAAACAAGGATGCAAGTAATTTTCGATAATCGAGTGAACAATAAAAAACCTCATTCAAAGTTCAAGTCATTTTATGAAGACATTCTATAATCTCACATTTCTGATCATCCAACACATAGTTCAAGGTAACCCAATTATCCTACCTCTTAATTAGTCTCATATCATAATGGATTTTGGAATTTAGAGAAATATAGACGAAATCACCCATCCCAAAAATCTTAGGTCATGCTTTTTTTTGTAGAATAGTTGAAATTGGGCATTTTTGAAAAAAAATTGGGGGCAAAAGGATGGAAGATTATCCTTGTTGAAAGACCCACGTTCCTGTTAGAAGAATCCCCACTCGAAATCACACCTTGAAGCTTTGAAGAACACTTTGGTAAAATCCTTGAATCTTGAGAGGAGAGGAGGAAGAAGGGTTTGAGAGGCATCTTGAGAGAATGAGAGTTTAGACTTGAAGAAACCCTTAGTAACGTCCCAAACAGCACTCAAAAAGACGTAGTTTAGAAGTTAAAAGCATAGGTCTTTACAAAAACACCCCTGGAAAAATACATAGAAATCTTCCTGCTAGTCCCCACGAGGCACACCATGAGTCGTGGGATTAGGAAATGATTCGTGGGGACTGAGTCATGGAGTGCACTGGTTCTAGTCTCTTTTTCTACTCTTCCCTCCCCATGGTTAACTTGAAGAGTCATTAGGTACATGATGACTCGTCCCTCACCTTCCGTGGCCTTCAGTTTCTCAAACCTACACCAGAAATTCCCAACTTCACCTAACGGCCGACCTAATGAGTCATAGGGATTACTAATGACTCGTTGGGTCATCCGTGGCCACTGCTCCAGCTTACCTTCTTGACTGCTCCCCACGAGTCTGACCACGACTCGTGGGGCCTCGTAATGAGTCGTTCCCGACTCGTTCTAAGGCAAAAATTTTGAATTCTTTCTTTAAGCCTAAAAGATGATCTTAGAAACATTTGGGGTGTTACACACATGGTTTTGGAGTCTAGACTCCCATTTTTCAGCTTGTGGTATATTTGAGCTGAGGCTCCTCATGTTATGTTTTCATATTATATATGTAATGTTATGATTTAGCTTCATCGAAAGATGATGGTTCAGCTTCATTGAAAAATGATGGAGAGCATATGCATGTTTTTGGGAGTAGTGTGTAGCACCAAGTAGGCTAAGATTTTAGTTAACCCTGTGCCTCAGAATTACGTGCCAACGTAGGTATGTTTAGGTTCTTTGAGACCTCCCTTGTGAGATTTACCTACCCTCGAGGGGCCTTCAGCTTGATATCGATATCATGGTACTGCCATTAGCCCTGACATGGCTTTGGATGGCTCTGCTCACTTGAGTATAATAGTTGGGACCATGTAAGCTCTATCGTGGTAATGTCGGTTATATGACGAGTCTCCCATTATTCCTCATGATTTCAGTTATGCATGTTTACCAGTCATGATATTATGTTTTCAGCAAGTCTAACTCAATGTTCAGTTTTACTTATGATTATTAGTTTCAGATTTAAGTCATTTGAATCAGTTATGATATTCAGTCATCTTTAAATCATGTTTTCAGATAACAGCATGCAAGCCTTACTCTCAGAATTTTATGATGAAATATTTTATGATATGCATGATTTTAGTTTTAATTAGCAGTTTTACTTACCTTGCATACTCGGTACATTCCAAGTACTGATCATATACTCTATATTGTATCATTTCATGATACAGGCTCAGACGTTCAGGTTCAGTCTTGCCATTGGACAGATCCTCAGAGTTAGCATTCTAAGATTGTTGGTGATTCCTCATCCTTCGAGGACCTTCTCATCAGTTTATTATCAGTGTTCTCAGTTTCAGTTTATTAGTGATTTAGTTGGGGTCTTGTCCCATCAACTTGTCAAATTATAGAGGCTTATCAGACATAGTATGTATTCAGCTTCGGATTAGTGTTATGTATTCCGTTGTTCATACATTATAGTTATTTAGACATTCAATATTTCAAATGTTTCTTTCCGGAATGATTTATGTTAAGCTTTAGTTGTCATGTTCATGTCATGGGTCAACTTGAAGCCATTTATTGTTCTAGGTTCCGTGTCTAGGTTTGGCCCTATGTTCGGGTAGTGAGATTATGTAGAGAGGAGGGTTGCAAGAGTATATCATCTCCCTTGATGTCTTTCTAAGAACTCAGTGTTTCTTAATTTGTGAATTGGAGGTCCTTGTGCCTTCACAAGGGTTGCTAACTTCAATCACTTTATGTCTAGTTAGTTATCTTTCTTTAATTTTATTCTATCGATGTTTGTGTCATGGGTTAGCTTAAAGTCATTCATGTTTTTAGGTCCCGTGTTACCATCCGAGGTCAATGCTTGGGCCGTGACACTCTTACACCTTTAATTCCTTCTCAAATGTTTGAAGATCGAAAGAGATTGAGGGAATCAATGGGAAATCAAAGGGGAGGGAATAAAAGTGAGCTTGATGGAAAAGAAAAGAGTTCTGGCCAAGATTTAGAAAAAAAGAGAAATGGCCAAAAGAGAGAAAAGAGGGCAAAATCATAAGCAAAGAGGTAAAAGAGGGTTCGACTGAAAAAAATTTGGTGAGAGGAAAGAGGCTAAGGAAAAAAATAGAGTTTCTATATAAAAGCCAAGGAGTGTTTGAATGCAATAAAATAGGGACTATGCATAATACTACTTACTTACAAAGAAGTCTTGATTAATTCGGAGATACTAACTTCTTCTTTGCCAAGTAGTATTACTTCTCTTTTGTAGGATTTTGCTGAAATCTTTCCTGAGGATATTTCTAAAGGTCTACCACCTTTGCATGGCATTGAGCATCAAATTGACTTTATACCTAAATCACAAATTCCAAATAGGGCTTCTTATAGAAGTACTCCTGAAGAGACAAAGGATTTGCACAGTCAAGTTGAAGAGTTACTTGAAAAGAGGTTTGTGTGAGACAGCATTAGTCCTTGCTCTGCTGCTGTTCTATTGCTACTCAAAAAGGATGATCGTGGAGGATGTGTGTGGATTATCGAGCTATCATGATACAAGAAAAAAAGTAAAAGATAGCTAACTAGACATAATATTGGAAGGACAAGTAACCCTTATTAAGAAACAAGAACCTCAAATCCGCAATCCAACAAGCACCAAGTTTTAAGAAAGACCTCATGACAAATGATCTACCCTTGTTGATAACACAAAGATCGGGAATTCCAAACCTAGAGAATTAACTTAAACCAAATGCGGATGCCAAACTAGTAAACTAATTGAAAAGACTAAACAAGAACTAAGATATATGGATTTGATAAGATCCAAGTAACAACGAATTGGCTATAGATAAACCAAATGCCTTTACTTGAGAAGCTAATCATGTTTAGAATCAGATCTTGACCGCTTCATGAGTAACATTAGATAAAAATTAGTAAGTGTACTAATTGTCTTCTAGGAATACCAAGAAGAAACCAAAGATATCAAGAAAAAAAATTACCTTGCTACCTTAAACTATAAACTTGTTAGGTTGCAAGATAAATCCAAAAGTAATCTTCCACAAAGGTTCAAAAGAACTCTAAAATATATTAATACTAGTAAAAGTATTTGCGCTTCTCGCGGTCATTTGAAACT
>JACEIK010001801.1:215945-236443 GCA_018107945.1 Datura stramonium | reverse complement strand
GTCAAGATCCGATTCTAAACTTGATTAGTTTCTCAAGTAAAGGCATTTGGTTTACCTATAGCCAATTCGTTGTTACTTGGATCTTTTCAAATCCATATCTCTTAGTTCTTGTTTAGTCTTTTCAATTAGTTTTCTAGTTTTGCTTCTGTATTTATTTTATGTTCATACTCTAGTTTTGGGATTCCCAACCTTTGTGTTATGAAGGTAGCCCCTGGATCTAACAAAGCTTAAGCATCAAGGTGATACACTCATAACATACCAGTAACCACATCCGGTGAAGTCTCCTATTCTTGACGCGAGGCAAGGGCATAGAATCTGTTTTGCAGCTGCCCGACACCCCCACTAGTGGATGCCCCCTGTGGAGCTGAGCGTGCTAGAGCTGCTTCTGACCTAGGTAGTTTGAGCACAGCCCCTATCATCACCCTGTCTATCCAAGGGACACGCTCGGCGCATGTGGACGAATCTATCGCACCTATAACTGATATTTGAGCCGAGCAACCACTCCCCAGCATGACTCTTGCCACACTTTTCGCAGGCCGAAAATGTGCGCTCTTCCTGCATGCCCCTCTGGTCCCTTGAACCTGAGTCCCTACTCCTCTGATCACCCTTGGGTCTGGATGGAACACTAGTTGATGATGGTGCTGGTGCTAGTGACCTTTGCTGAATCTGAGGGCGGTCACCACAGCCAGATCTCTGTTGAGTGAACCCATAGTTGTCTGTCCTTGCCCTTTTGGCCTCTCTTTCTCTCAAATGCATAGCCTCCATCTGCTGGGCATGAAACACTATCCAAGGAAATTCAATATCCCGATGAAGCATGGAAATCCTACAATCCTTGTCAAAATAGTTCGCCACTCCATGTATGAACCTGCTCACCCCAGCGCTCTAGTCAGCCACTAACTCTGGGGCGTATCTAGATAAACGGGTGAACTCCAAAGCATACTCCTGAACCGTCATCTTCCCTTGCCTTAGATTCACGAACTCTGTTTCTTTAATCTGCCTCAACTCCCGAGGGAAGAACCGATCCAAAAAAGCAATGTGAAACTCATCCCAACCAGTTGGACCTACTCCCACGGCCCAACTCTCCTTCCAGTGCTTAAACCAAATGTGTGCGACCCCCTTCAACTGATATGAGGCCAAATCAGCACACTCCTCCCCAGTCACCCCCATTATGTGGATGATCGTCAAAATCTCATCAATGAACTCATGCGGGTCCTCATCTACTTTTGACCCAAGGAACTCTAGTGGGTCCATTCTTAAGAAATCTTTGACCTTTGCTGCCACCGCATTTCCAATTAGCAGGACATACTCCATTTCCTGTTGGTTGACCTGAGCGGTCAAGGCCTGTGCTAGCATTTGAATGGCTGCCCGAAATTTAGCATGGGAAACCGGCTCCAGTACATGGTGCTCCTAGACTTGTGGGGCTTGTTGGTGCCCGTCTTCGTTTTCATCCTCGTGGCCTTTTCCATTTCCATTCCTTCTACCATTAACTCTGCAGGGAGCCGTGATTCTACATTCATGAATAGCATGAGTTAGAAGGATAGGGAGACACTTCATCACACAACATAGATTATGAAATGAGGGAACATTTCCTAAACGTCTCGTAGCCTCTTCATCATAAGTGTGGCGCGCTTCACACCCATGAAAAAGACTCTACTTAACGCTTCTTTTAGACACCCTAGGACACTTCAAACCTATTGCTTTGATACCAAGTTTGTCACAACCCGAACATAGGCCCAGATTGTGATACAGGACAAGGAGCCCCGAGAGACTCCAAGTCGACCCATGGCATGGACATACATCTAATTCAATCAAGTAAAGAAGAATATTCAACATAATAACATAGCAGAAGAATAATCATGACATAACATAGGAAACAAAAAGAACTTCATACATGAAAGCTGAATACTACATATAGTCTGAAAGCCTCTAACATATCTGATGGGTTGATGGGACAACGCCCCCAACTAACCCGATAAGTCTGCAGAACTGAACATAAAGGATAACTAATATCAACTGTTCCTCAGGAGATAAGACTCAACATTGAACTGGATGCTAACTCTAAGAAATGAGCTAATGACGGTGATGTGTCTAAAGGCTAGAGCCTGTATCATAAAATGATACGGCATAAAGTATGCAGTCAGTACGTGGAATGTACCGAGTATGCATGGTAAGTAAAACGGATATTTAGAATACATAAAAGTTCATGAGAGTAGGAAAACATGCTCATAACATAAATACCATAATGTAACATAAGGCCCAAGGTTTGCAAAAACATTCGTAAATCAGTCATAATCATAATGATAGGCAAAAATTTATTAAACGTGAAATGAGCCAAAATAATATGAACATGACCATCCATAAATCATGAGCAACAATGGGAGGACTCTTCATAACTGACACCATCATTGTAAAGCCCTACATGATGCCCCAACTATCTCACTCAAGTGGACAGAGTCATCCCAGGCTTGCAAGAAAAGGGACGTGCAGTATGTGATATCACGAAAGAGGGGATCCATTAATATTGTAATGTATCAATATAAACCTATGGTGGCACGTAGTTATGAGACACCAACGTAGTTTTTCGAACATCGGGCTACTCGGTGCTAGACACTACTCCCAAAAACATGCACATTAGGCTCGTATGTAATCATAAACATCATTCATGAGATTTATGGCCAAATAAACATTAACATCATTGATCCCTGTTTAAATACATGTTTAGCCATGAATCAAGGGCCTGCGAATCGGCCAACGTCATAAATCGATCAATCATGAAGTCCATGCATACTTGTAAAACATGTATATACTTAGTAATCATAAACTCATGATGAGCATTTGAGTAAATCCATATCATAAATCGTAAATCATACTTGAACATATGGGCGTTGCCCAATATTTTAACATGTTTGAAAATACTCAATTCACTTGAAAACATGATTATAAACACGGGTAACTTCAAAACATGTTTTTCATTAATAATATATCGTCGTACATGAACATTCATCATAAATCTCAACTTTGATGAACTTCTCATAAATGGGCATTTAAGTTTATAAAGCTTGAAACATGATTTTAATGGAAACAATATAAAAATTGCTCATGATTCATAATTCAATAGTAAAAACTCATTTATATTATACACATGTAAAGAATTAGGAATTTCATGCATTGGGTTAAAACCCCATAGAATCAACATAGAAATTTCCATAATTTAGAGAGAGATTGGGCATGGGTGTGAATGGATTCACCCATTCATAACCCTACATACCTGGGGAAGATCTGATTTTACCACTCCTTGAAAGCCCAAAGAAAGATTGAAGGAAAACTTGAAGAAATCTAACTTGATCACCTCCTAAACCCCTTCAATATGCATGCATGGATGTAAATGAGCTCAGGATAGATTTTCCCCTCATAAAACACTAAATTTTGAGACTTAAACGACATAGTTTAGGACCATGACTTAGGAATGACGAAAATTATCTTAATGAATTTCCTAAAAGTTCTGCACTGGTAGTGACAATGATCGATCCTACGGGTCGTACCAGGATACCACGACTTGTGGTATCAGTTCGTTACATCCACTGTGATTTCTTAACCATTTAGATTCTGATACTATGACTTGATAGGACGAATCGTTATATCAAATGAAGGTCCATTGAATCCTCCCATTACTTCCCTCTAAAGACCTGCACCTGGACTTTCCCACGAGCCACACCACGACTCGTGCCTACTTCCGACGAGTTGTGGTTTCCATTTATCACCTCGACTAGAGATTTTCCTACTCCTTCCAATGGTTACATACCACGACCCATTTTTACTCACAACGAGTCATTCTATGACTCGTTACTTCCTCCTAGACTAAGGACCAGTCTCACCACGACCACAAACAATGACTCGTGACATCAAACCATGGGTCATTACTGGACCCGTTACTCCCAACTCTGAACCTACAGTACCTTACCACGAGTACCTCCTACGGGTTGTTGGTGGAAACAACGATCCGTACCATTACCAGTTCTATGCTAAATTTCCAGATTTTTGACACTTTCCATTTTTAAATTTTGGGTCTAGTCTTAGGCACTTCCGGGGTATTACATATCCGTAGTTCTAGGTCCCGTTTCATAGTCCGGGGTCCATGCTCAGGTTGTGACAAGCTAATTTGCTGGACTTATGTTAAGGTGATTGGTATTATTTGTGACATTCGTTAGCTCGCATATGAAGTCTGGGGGATAGAATTGTTAGGATAAATCCCTTTTGTCATTTGGTAAGATGTTGAGACTGATGAGATTTATAGAACTTAAGGATGAATTCTACGGTGATGGTAATTGGACGGGGATATTGTGATATTGCCTAGACATATGACTATATTGCTATATGTGTGTGTTGTGCCTGTTTGTTGATATGACTGCCTCCAAGGGCTCAGTGATATCTAACGAATGTTGAGTATTTCTAGCAAAGGGTCGAGCCTGAGGCATAGCCAAAAAAAAGTGGATATGGTAGTCAGCTCTAAATGGTGGGCTTGTGTTGTGATTGTACTTGCAGGCTTGTACAGTTCGTTGTGAGGATAGTGTATGACCGTTGAGTGTTTCCAATGCACTAGTGATCATAGTATAAGGTGGGGTCCTTGAGTGGTGATGGTGCACCTCGCTAGTACGTGCCATTAGACTTATAAGACTGCAAGGCGTGTCCCTAATAAGGTTGGATTGTAAACTGACATATCTGTATATATTGTGTTGTTTTATATTACATCTATTGGTTTGTATTGAGTGTTGTTTGATAGTCGTGGATGCTAAAGGACAGTTAGCGATAGATGAGGTCACTGAGGGCCTAGAGATGAATTAGGTACGATAATGGAATGGGTCCTGTGTGGTACAAGAGGTTACAAGTGATTCGTTTCAGCTAGGTGTCGACTGATTTTCTGTTAATTTGTTTATCTTATTATGCTAGACTTGCCAGGTAGGTTTTTTTTTTGCTAACTTAATTTGTGATTTCCTTTTTATTTTTGTTCGGTATGTCTGTTGAGATGTAGTAAATATCGTTATCATTTTCACCTTACATACTCGATACATTTCCATACTAACGCCCTAGTTGGGAACGTTGCATTCATGCTTGCAGATGCTGATCGGCAGGTAGATCAAGTCCTTGGTCGCTGAGTTGATAAGCTCCAAGTCTTATGGAGTTTCTAGATTGTTATGATTATGGGTATATTTGGGGTCCTATCATAGATAGTTGATTACTATTATCTTCATAGAGGCTTGTCGATATGGGTGTAGTGTTGATGTTGTGGTCAGATGAGCCATATTGTATAGTTGTTTTTCATTTAGTGGCCTTTGACGGCCTATTGTATATTTGTTGGTTGGCCTGTAGAACAGTTTCTTTTCCTACTGTCATTTTCTCTGATTTTGTTATAGTTGTTATGATGAACCTTGACAATTTTGGCCCGTTATAGTTAGATTTTGCTGCAGGATATGCTTTATCAAGTGTATCATAGAGTGCCAACCATGCCCCTCCAAATTTGTAGTGTGATAGGTACGTTGGTCAATAGCTCTTTTAGGAAACTTATAAATAAGCACTTATACGTGTATAGCTTGAAGGCATGGACCCCCACACGAATAGATGACAAGATAGGCAATGAAGGCATCAAACAATCTACTAATCTATCAATAAGTAAGATGGCTCTTTAAGCAACCTGCGATCTGTACATTGTATCAAGCTATAAGATCACTAATAAATAGGTGCACCTTGCATCTAACCATTATAGCTCAATGGGCAGTCACGAAGCCACTAGTCCGAAGGTGGAATTACAATACTAATATTCTAGCTCTATAGGCGCCAAGATACGTCAAAGGCCTATAGACGAGCTTATAACATATAGATGTCACAACATGTAAGCTTTATGCCAGACTACTCTTTATGTCACCAAGATCAAACAGCTAACCACAAAGCCCTTAAGGAATCAATATGGCGACAAGGTATTAATACCTAATTTAAGCGACAATAATTCATAGGAGATGATTCTTATGTCACTTCTAACAAAAGATAATAGCTAAATGAGGCAATTCCCAACAAGGTAAGCTTACACGAATATATATATGTTTAACTCCAGCAGCCAACCAACAATAGATAATATCGCTATAAGTATTATTACGATAGATAACAAGTCATATCAACTATACAACAAAGGAAACTGCACTCTTGCCTGCATGTACAGTCGCCTACCTACATGCGTCGCCTGTCCCTCTGTGTATCAGCGTGCATGTCACCCCCTACCGACGTGCACCTACGCGTATGGCTCACCCGTCGATATGCTATCTCACGACACCCATGGCTGACTTTTCTCGGGAAACTTTATTTTCTTAGTATCTCACTTCTGGGTAATATAAAAATAAAAAAATAGCTCGTAAAACATGTTTTCTCACTAGGACCGTCAACACCCATTCATAGGATATTTTAATTAATAAATAATCAACGATGATAATGCATTTCATTTGTAAAAGTCCATATTTTCATAATAAGTTAAATTTTTTAGCCACAATAATATTTAAATTGGCCAGTAACCACATTTGGTAGTTTTTTTCAAAATGCCTAATTCCTTCTTCAAAAAATCACTTGAACCCTTACCTAGACTCTGATTTTAAAATAAAGGTTTCCTTTATTTCCTTTAAAATATGATTTTCTAGTTTCCATAATGATTAGGTGGTGACTCTTTCTTTTTTTAAAAATTATTATTTTATGGAATATTTTGAACACAAGTCTAAAAACTTATCTTAATATAATGACAACTCTATTGAGGATTCATCCAGGTTCTAACCAAAAGAAATTTTTATGAGATTTTTGTGGCTAATATTCATTTTTCTTATTTTCGAAATGCTTATTATTTTTTGAATTATATTATACACTGTCATTACACTCATAGTATAAATTCCTAAATGCCACACCACACTTACATTAGCACAAACAGTTATGTGATTTCGCAGCCTTCTTCTACTAAAAAATCCTATGTTGGAGCACCCTGACAGATAGTTGATTCGTGATCGTCCAACAGTTGTCATTGTTCTACCATAAGTCTTCTGCTCGAGTCCTAGTACCTTTTCAAAATTAAATCTAATCGACTAGAATAGAGCAGAAATCAAAATCCCCTTTAGCGCATTTTTTCCTAAGAAGACTTAATATCAAGGAATATTAAGTCCAAGTCCATTAGTGGACCACCATGTGCCAAAATTTTCCATGACTTAATGACACCGCAAGATGTATATGTTGTGAATATGCGAGCTAATGTCCTTATGGTGGGGACCTTAACAATTACTTTTGTTTTGTAGGATGGCCTATGCCATAAAATTTGACATAGTTGTAGAGGCACCTGAGATAATTAAAATATGGTGGAGTAAATTCAATGAGAGGAAAAACAAGAGGCCATTGAACACTTACTGATGATGTCGTATGGATAGAATTAGTCGAGGTTTTTACTAGTTATTGTTTTAACATAGGGATGATCTCTCATTTTGGAAACATGGAAAGCACCCTAATTATCAAAGAAATCAGATATTGACCAGGTAATGTTGGTACTTGCTTAAAAAGGAGAAAGAAACCCGAGGAAGATATTTTGATCCTTGACAAACATACTCCTCTAGAAATCATGAACTACTTTATTTGGTTCAAGACGAATGGTTACATAGCTCAAGTGTTTCCTTTCGAAATCTCTATTCCACTTTTGTTAATTTGATGGATTTTTGGAGTATGGGAGAGAATTTAGTACTTACCAAGATTGGAAAAGTGCATAGCATCTAGCCTTCGACATTTTCCTATTGGGGACCATAGTCTTTCCATAAGGCCCAAGCCTCACAATTGATACTAACATTATCATGGTAGTTGATTCTATTTTCCATGGCATCACTAAATAACAACCAAATACTTCCACTTAGCACCAACTATCCTTGCATACATATACTAATCCTTGGGGAGATGCAAGAATGGTCATGGCTATTTTATCGGATGCAATTTGTTATTTCTTTGGTGGATAGTCAGGAATTTGTTCAAAACTGGAGGAACACAAAAATTGAGTGTTAAAGATGGGAAGAATAACCTGGAAAACCTAGTCACGGGATTTCCTTTAAGGAATGTCTATGAGGTAAGATCTAAAAGAGAATGGGTGTCATGCCCTAGCCTAGGGCCCAGGCGAGATTAGCCCCTGATGCCATTTCTGACCTTAGCTTACCTATTAATCATGACATAGAAATAGAGATATTAAGATAATATCAAAGGAACATGAATAACACAAATCTAAGAGAAAGATAGGCCATGCACAAGAAATAAATCCTTTCCATAGAATTATAATTTTGAGTACACAAATAACACAGAGGTCGAATCAGTGCATAAGACATGAGGACATGTTGCACTAACAAATGAGAACATGCTGGACTGACAAATCTATAAAGCATTTACTAGAACATAATCATGTGATATACCAGGAAAAAACACCTAACGTACCTCTAGCAAAACTATACAAAAGTTGAATAGGGTAATCACCCCGGAGAGAATAGGGCACCAAAAGCTAAAGCGTAGATATCTTAATGTACTTCTCGATCGAAACTCTACATCTGAGTCTGCATTATTAAATAATGTAGCGCCTCCGACAAGAGAGGTGTAAGTAATATGGAATAGTATTGTATGTAATATGGAAGAAAAAACATGAAATAAGGATGAAGCAGGAAAACAGTTCATGTAATCAAAATCATGCCATGTGAAAAACCATAGAAATTATAAAGACTCTGAAATTATGAAATTTTCCCTTAAAATTCATAGTTCATGTAGTGACAAAAATACTATGGGAGTTCGTGATATAATCGACATAATCACCATGTAAACATGGATTTCGATCCCATCCCGATTGGCTAAGTCGTCACCTATCTTGTCGGGTAGGAGACGTGACTAAAATTGAACTTCTAGCAAGATTCCTAAGTTCATCTTCTTTAAGGGAATAATCTGGGATGTTCCCTTAAACTCAACTCGTACTTTATCAAACATAGTTTCCAATACTGGTCTTAATAGACTTATATCTTCTCGGTTAATCACTTGCTCTATTTTGACATCATGATTTTGAAGTAGTCTTGGGTACAGTCTCACTCTTATCTGAAGAGTTTCTGGTTCATTACTCGGCCTTATCTGAAGGTTGATAACCATAATGCATGATTTAAATAAAAATCTTAAAATCATAAATCAGGCTTTTATTTGAAATCTCATAATCATGATAGAAATTCATATGCCATAATTCAAGAAAAATCATATGTAGACACTTGCCCAAATTTCACAATAATAACCATGGAAAATCTCAATTCATTTCATTAAAATTTCACATTTTTAACACAAAAGGGGAAAATCATAATTTGATAATACTTTCATGGATGAACATGGAAAACTTCGCAAATCAGCTCATGTAGGAAATTCAAGTTACTCATAAGGATTCATGAAGTTCATAAAGCAATGTACGAGAGTTTCCAAACTTAAAGTAAAGACTTCATCAAAACATGTAATAAATTTTGCATGAGTTAGAAGAAAATGTTTGTGGGGAAGAACATGATATCCCACACATAGAGTTTGTCTTACATACCTTATTTTCTCTAAATAAAGAGAAGAAAAAAAGTTTAATATTGTGGTAACACTGCTATATCCACCTTGAGCTCAGAAGCGGGATTTTCTTGAAACCCTAGGAGTATAGAAGTTGAGGATTACTAATCTTCACATGCATGTAGGAGAAACCTCATGGAATTAAATTGGGAGAATCTTACTTAATGTGGAAGGACTTGGAGAAGAGATAATAATTAGTCTCAAACTTGATTGATGGAAAAATATAATGAGGAGAAGTTCGGGTCTCTCGCTTAAGTAATTACTGAAACTTGGAAACATGAGGAGGTCCTGAACACTATTACGGACCGTAGAATTGACTTACAATCTGCAAGGCGGGCAATCAATTATGTGCATAACTGCAAGTCAGTGGTAGATTAGTTTTAAGGGTTTTAGCTCCCATCTATAGTCCTAGGAAAAACCATGAACGCAATGCGGTCCAGCTGACCATTGCCCTTATCCAAAAAACGAAAATTTGGGTCTCCTCTGGTGGTATTATGTATAGAATCATTTTTCGTGTCGCAGTTGTTCTATAAACTCAAAAATAAATTTAGAAAATTTTGCCCCACTTGCGCACATCTTTTGTGCCTTGATTTTATATTATGTGGTGACTTACGCTTTGTATAAATCAGTTATGGTTCATAGAATAGACCGTAAAATACCTTAAACAATGACTCAAGAATTTGGACTCCCTTCGTACCTTGACATATGGTACTGAATTATGACACCTGCATAATTTTTTTTTGAAATTTCATACTTTTCTTATATAAATTCTCAGGTACTCCCATGCTTGGGTAAAGGCTTCTCATAACACTTAGACTCCATAAACCTCATGAATGATCACGTACTATGGTTGGAAATTCCTTCTGAGGTACGATATGTCACAATGTGCTCAAATTCTATAGGAGTTGAGGTAGGAAGATATCCAATGGATGTTCCACGACTTAACCTCCAAGAGAATGATTTTTCAAGGCAAAATATTTCTTTTTCTACTATATGTGGGCATACGTTGGATTCAAAGACAATTTCGAAGAAAGCAAAGAGTACCCCAAGTTAGAAACATGAGTATGCATGTCATGGATTATGAAGATGTCAAAATTTTGAAAGTGGGGGTAATTCTTCAGGAATGGAGGGAGCATTAGAATTTAGGGCCTGAAATAATTGTCGAAGATTATATACATGTGCAAAATTGGTTATTTGAGGGACAAACATATTGTAATTAGATTATTAATCATGGAAGATTATATACATGTTATTTCAAACCTTTTTACTATATTAAGGCCAAGGACAGATACTATTAGATACGACATGTAACACCCCAAAAGTTCCTAAGACCGGACCCCAAATATGGAGTATGAACCAGCAAAAAAAGTGGAATTTCCCCTTAGTACGAGCCTTGGTATTACTCATGATTATATGGTATGAATTTTACCAACACCCTTGATAAGAAGGATTACCACGATCCGTGGTATGATGATATGAATCGTTGTTTCAATCGTGAGTTGAGATATTAACCTCGGACTTTCGGGCTATGTTTGAAACCATTCTAGTTATGTAATAGACTTGAACTGGATGAATTTTATGGAAATAAGGTGCTAATATCAATTATTAAGTGTGAGAAGTGCATTAGATACAAATTAAGGTCATAAGAAACCTCTAGCAAAAAGTTGAGTTGAGACCTTTCGAACCGATTGAGTTTTCATAGAAGTTCTTATAAGGATCAATTTTAGGTGATCATAATCCAATCTTACGAAGTGTTTTTGGTGATCCAGCATATCCAAATGAAGCTCTTTGAGTCTTCTTTCTAACTGATCTAACTTTGCATCAATAAGAGTTTAGAGTAAAAAGTTATGACCAGTTTAGTGAAGCACTGTCAGTTTTTACAGACAAGACAAACCCAATCACCACGAGTCATGGTATAAAGCTACAGATCTTACTGAACATCTGTGATAAGAGTTTCTCCAAGCTTTTGAGTCACCAAAATCCACGAATTGCATACCACGACCCACGATATGTCACCACGGGTTGTGGTACGACCCGTGAGGGCTGGCAGGGCAGTTTTTCAACTTGATTTTATAAGGGCATTCTAGTAATTTCCTATACTTTTTAACTCTGGTCATTTTGGGCTTCCTAAAGTGTGTATTAGAGGGTTTTACTTAGCCTAAACCCTCATTCCTCTTTAATATACCATAGATTTAAGATCAAACCTCTCAAGGCTTTCATGCTACTAAGCTTCTTCTTTTTCTCAACTCTCTTGGGTCTCAAGTCTAAGGAAGAATCACAAAAGTCCAGGTATGTAGGGTCATGAATAGGGGATTTCTTCCACCCACATACCCAATCCCAAGCTCAATAACATTATTTCAATTCCCTCAAGTCTCCAACTATAATATTCATGAATTTCTAGGGTTACACCCTTTTTGATGAAAAACTCCATGATCTCTTATAAAATTGATTCTCTCATGATTCTAAATGTGTTTTATGATTATAATTACATGAGTACTAAGAAAACTTCTCATGAACCTATCTTTTCAAGTTATAATGATATATTCAATTATGCATGAATTTCATGAATCTCAAACTTATGTATCATGGTTGACTCAGCGGCATTGTATTCATGGCTAGTTCATGTATGTCGAGTGTGTTTATGAATTTCATAATTTCTAACTAGCCCATGAAAACCAAAGTATGTTTCATGATTAGGACTATGAGCAATATGCATGTTTGGGAGTAGTATTTATCACCAAGTAGGTCAGGGTTCAGCGTACCCAGTTCTTAGAACTACATGCCACTGAAGGTATGATTATGATAGGGGACCTCGCTAGTTGAGATTGTTTCGCTCCCCTCAATGGGCTCATACAAGGGTGCTTGTTAGTTTAGAGTGTCTCCCTCAACTCACGAGTGATATCACGCCTTTATTGTTCTTTACCCTGCAAGGCGTACAATGGGTCGGCCAACTTGAGCGAGATACTTAGGCATCATGTGCTCATTCATGATGGTGTCGGTTATGAGAATCTCCCACTGTTCCTCAGTTTTCAATACATGTTCATGTTCATGACTTATGATTTTACGAGTTATGATATTTTGTGTAAATATACACTTTGTGAGGCTTTATTTATTAATTTAGTCATATCCAGCTTTATGATTCAGTTTTGATAACCTTGAGCCATTATATTCAATTATGACCGGAATCTCATGTTTTAGACTATCTCATACTCATGATTTCAATTTACTGTTCTACTATCATGTTACTATCCTGCATACCCAGTACATTCAAAGCTGACCGCATACTCTCTATACTATATCATTTCAAGATATAGATTCAGGTATTCAGGCTTAGCCCCGCAGTTAGACACGTCCCAAACTCTATCAGCTGACAATGATGAGTCCTCTTCTTCCGAGGACAGGAGTTATGTTTCTTTATTCAGTATTATGCTATTTTCAGACTATTGAGTTAGCTGGGGACTTGTTCTAGTAGCTCATTAGATAAATAGAGGCTTTCAGACAATGTAGTGTAGTATCATCTTATGACTCAGTGTATTTAACAAATTATGTCCTTACGCATAATTATCAGTTATTCTTCAGTTAGCTTCTGCTCAAATATGTTTTATTAGTTATTGTTATGTTAGCACTATGCTATGCCATGGGTTAGCTTGGAGCTATTTGTGGTTGTATGTCCTGTGTTATGGACAGGGTATAGACTCAGGTCATGACACGATCTCAAAAATGGGAACCATGGTTCCACCCAGAGAAAGAAAGCGCAACAATAATAATATGGATTTCTTTTCCTTCATTATCCCCAAATTATTTTGTGAAAGAATCATTGTTTGTAATGGCAAAAGCGGTAGGAAATCCATTACATGTTTGTATGACAACTAAGAAACAATCAAGACCTAACTGCACTAAAATCAAAGTAGAATTTTACATGTTGAAAGAATTGTCCAAAAGGATTAAAGTGGGCATCAAGAAGGCAAACAACGATGAGCTAATTTGTACGTGGATAAAAATGAAATATGATTACACGCCGAAATATTATAAATTATATAGATTACAAGGTCACAATGAAAAGGAATGCTTTATATTATATCTGAAATTGAAACATTTTAAAGAGGAAGACAAGAAAAAAGGAGGAACATAAATAAAGTAAAGCCTTAGATAAGGAACTAGGGAATAATACAAAATGAGTGCAAGCTGATAGACAGGAGAGACAATGTCAACAATGCAAAAGAACAACTAGGAAACTGAGCGAACAATCACATAAGATTGACAAATAGAAGAAATAAAACAATGTTATCAATGGGTAGGGAACAGTAAAGTAAATAGGGATAAGGAACAATTGCACAAACATTAGACACAAGACACTCAAGAGAAACCAACTAGAATTGTTACTCAAAACACCTTTGAAGCCCTAGAAGAGAAAATAGAAGAGGATAAGCTACAAACAAAACAGAGTACAAATACCAGGGATGAAATCAAGGAACCAACAAAACCTTGGGTTGAAGCCTTCTTCGGAAAGCATAAAAAAGGTGTAAAAGTCACCATATGATATTCTCAATACACTAACAACATAGAAGAGATGTTGCAAACTGAGAAGATCAATCCAAGAATACAGAAAATCCATAATGTCTAGAATGATCAAGTAGAAAATACTAAAAATGTAGAAAATAAAAAAGGCAGGGAATGAGACAATGAGGGAAAAGTCTCAGGTAGATAGAGAACCAGACAATTCAAATAAAGCAGGGGATACAATGGAAAATAAAGAAAAACACATGAGCAAAATAAAGGATTATAAATAGAGAAGGGGGGAAACATATAGAGGAGAATAACACCAACCAAACAAAGAATCAGGATGAGATGATAGGTAAATGAGCTACTAACATAGTGACAGAACAAGAAAAAGCAAGTGTGAAGTAGATAAATACTGAGTTCCTAGAAAGAAAAAGGCTTTAGTGGTAATCAGAAGGACAAAGAAGAAGAATCACTAGAGTCTAATATAAAATATATTGCAAAGAAGAAACCTACAATGATGTCGAAATCCACTCCTCACAAGGAGAAAGTGTAAACGGTCGTTGTAATATAATTACTCAACTCGTGAGTCGAGGTCGAATCCATAGGGAATAAAGATTTGATTGCACAAAAGTTTTCTATTGAATTGCACTAAATTGCATTATTGCATTAAAAATGGAAAAATAAATATTGGGGGAAAGTAAGATCACAATTTGAATTTAAATCAACTACCAATCAGAAGCAAGGCAACCAAGTTGAATGAACAAATATGAGCAACGGTCAGGGGTGTGCTATCAATGGGGCATCGATTGGATTGGAGTTAAGTAGACAATCAAATTATTACTCACAATCATAAATAACCATGTATAACATGGCACCCGATGTTTGTCAGCCACTTGGGTACCTTTTTCCTTGGGTTTTCTCAAACCCCAAGGTCTCAATAAATTCATCCACTATGGCTTGCGCAAGATTGAACTATCTCTAGCCTCAACACTTTAATGAGTGTATGAAAATGGATTTTGACTATCCCTAGCCCAACCCCACATAATCAAGACCCAAATACCCACCATTGTCTTCTCACCCATATTCTATTCCCCTTTTTCAGGAAAAAATAGAATAGTTAAACATATCTCACATTTGCTCCTGGTAATTAGTACTCCCTCTGTTTCATTTTAANATTCCCCTTTTTCAGGAAAAAATAGAATAGTTAAACATATCTCACATTTGCAACTATGGATAATTTAATTATAATTTGGATAAAACAACAGATTTATACTAATGAGTAATTATAAGATCAATCTAGAAATACCCAATCCAATTTATCCTCAATCATGTATATACCCCTAGAAAAATATTGAGTCACTCATAGATGAAAAATACAAAATCATATTGCTAAATAAATTCATAGAATTCATCATTAAGAGTAACTTGCAAGCTCAAATTTGTCTTTAATGGAGTTTTTTACCTTGAGGAAGAAAAAGAAGAAGAAGGTGAAGAAAAGCTAACTCTTTTCTTTCTCTCTCTAGAAAATTAAAATCTATTCAATACAATACAATACAATATGGAATGGAATGTTCCGTACTTTTAAAGAATGTACAAAACTAGGTTAAAGTTGCTCTTCTTTTCCTGCGCTAGAAAATTTTTCCCTTTTGCTGACGGTCTCACTTATGAGACACCGGCATTTCGCTGGTGCCCATCTGCGAGGCGCCGCTCCAACATTACTAAGGGCTAGTGACTCCTGCCACAGTTTAGCATTGGCACCAGCGGTTCCCAGGTGTTGATTTGCGTTTCAATGGTGTGCCTTCCATTTTCTCCCAATGTCCTCCTGCGTTTTGCCGGTCCCATCTGGTGGAATGCAGGTCCTCTTCTTTAGCTCCATGATTTTGTTTAATTCCTTGATTTCTCTCTTTCAATTGAATGCCTACAAAAATCAAAGAGAAAGAGCATAAAATCTTCCTAAATGACTTGAAAATCGAGCAAAAGCTCATGTTTAAAAGCCTAATGAGTTGGTAAATTACCAACTCATCAAACCCCTAAACTTGAATCATTGTTTGTCCACAAGCAAGGCAATTCGTTACAACTAAGCAATTGAAGTAAGCAAGTCACACTACATGAGATTTTGCACAAGGGACCACTAGGACTCAGACAAGCCCAAAATCAATCACCGACTCAAAGGAAAAGAGGAGACTCAACACTATATGCAAATTCTTCAAGAGATGACCACAATCAATTGGTATGATTCGCAATTGATTCCTTCATCCAAAACAAGGGACATAGTTGATCAAAACAAGGTTATATAGCATCTTAAGTCATTGAAAATTCACATTTAAATTTTGCCTTAAAGCTCACTGCATTCTTGTCTCAGTCACCTCTTTTTGGTACGTGCAAGCATGTTTCCCAAGAAAGTAATGTCACTCACATCAAGAGAGAATCCCATTTGATTTTTAAGAAATTCACACTCAAAGGGATTATAGAATGAAATAAATATGCTCACTCTCATAAAAAAAATTCTCATGCACACGACTTGACTTATAGGCTTTCCCTTCGTGTAACTCGCAACTAGTGTAGAGTTGCTACACTTAAAATCAGTTAGGACTTGGAGGTCATAATGAAGGCTAGGGTTAAAGGTAGGATGACTTTTTAGTTCTAGTGACTAGAACCTCCCTAATTCCCTTTTTGTGAACATTATTACATACTCCATTTTCTCTTGAGATCAACCCCACCTTGTTCTCCTTGATCAACATTTTCACTTTTGGAATAGGAGCCACCCTTATATCTCCGTAGTTACCACTTTTAATCTCTTTTAAGCAAGAGGAAGCACCTTTCCAAAATTCTGTTCTTTTCACCCAACCAATTCATTTATTTTCTCATAATGTGGTGCTACCTCACATTGAAGCTCACATCAATTTTCCCATTTTCCTTTTTCCAACCCCCAAACTTAGACTATTGCCTCATCTTTCCTTTTCTATTCCCACACTTTTGGGACTCAAGCATAATTATTTCATTTTTTCTCACACTAGCACTAGGGAGGATGGGTGCCAAAGAGGGATCACAAAAGGGGTAATAGGCTTGTAATTTGGTTCTCAAGGAAAAGGTTTAAAGGCTCAACATTGACTAGCAAGAATTCATGTTCAAGGAGGTCATATAAGTGAAGTAGCTATCAAAAGAAAGCCTAAAATCATGTTCTAAGTGCAACTACATCTAGGATTTCTCCTTGAGTCACACTTGAGGCAAGTTCTTGATAACCTTTTGTGCATGATAATTCAGATAAAACATCACCTCACAAAACATTACTGTCACGACCCGAACATAGACCCGGATAGTAATACGGAACAAGGAACCCCGAGAGGACCCAAGTCAACCCATGGCATAAGCATACATCTAACTTTATTCACTTTAAGCGGAAGACTGAACATAAGGCATAACGGAACATAAACATAACATAGCATATCATAACATTCGAAAGTACAAGACATATACATAAGTTGTGTGCTACATACGGTCTGAAAGCCTCTAACATGTAAGATAGGTTGATGGGACAACATCCCCCAACTAACCCGGCCAAACTAAAACAAAAGAACAACATAAACGTCTAGTCATATGGCCCTCGAAACATGAGGACCCACCAATAAAGTTGATAGAAACTTCAAGATGGTCTAAGGATGAGGGTGAGCTTGAGAACCGAGTCCTGTATCATGAAACGATATAGCATATAACGTATGCGGTTAGTACGTGGATTGTACCGAGTATGCAAGGTAAGTAAATCGGATATTTAAAATATATAAAACTCATAAATGATCATAAGAGTAGGACATCATGCTCATATCATAATTATCGTAATATAACATAAGGCTCAAGGTTTTCAAAATATTCGTAATACAATCGTTCTCATGATCATAAGAGAAAAGCTTTATTTAACATGACTTGAGCCAAAATACATAATCATAAATCTGCACAAATCATGAGAAATAGTGGGAGATTCTCTTAACCGGCATACTCCATATGAGCACACATGATGCTCGACTTGTAACCCTAGTTGGGAGGGTGTCCGTACCTTGCCAAGGATAGAACCATGAAAGTCTTATATCACCATGAAAAGGGTCATTTTGGCTGGGGACAGTCACAAAGGAGGCTGCAACATACCTACAGTGGCACGTAATTTATGAGATCCGGGGCAGAACCTAGGCCCCGAAACTACTCGGTGTTCGATACTACTCCCAAAACATATATAGTGCTCATAGTATAACATGCATGAATTCACGGGCTAGTTAAATCATGGTAATCACAAGCATACTTGTACATACGTAAACTAGCCATGACATAAGACCCGTGAGTCGGCCAAAACATAATTCATGAATCATAGGTTTCATGCATACTTGTAGATCATACATATAACCTGTAAATCATCAAATCATGATGGGTAATTGAATAAATTCATATTTAAAATCATAAATCATGATGGGTTTGTAAATATCAATAATTGAAGAGTAGATCATAAATCGGTGTATCATAGATCATGCATAATTAGGCTTAATTGAGTAGAAATTGAAATTAATGATTTTATAAGAAAAATAAGTTGTAAAATCTTATCATAATCTGTAAAATATGATGTAAATCACAAATCATAATAACCCATTAGCAAATCATTAGATTTTCACAAAATTTGAATCAAAACCCCATGAGATTTTTGATAGATTTTCATAAAGTAATAGAGAATGGGCATGGGTGTGAATAGAAACACCCATTCATAATCCTACATACCTGGGTAAGATCAAATTCTAGAGTTCTTTGAATGCCCAAGGGAGAATTGATGGAGAAAAGCTTGAGAATGGGCTTGATCTCTCTAAAATCTTCCTAACTTGCATGCATGGGAATGAATATACTTAGAGGGACTTAACCTATCTTATCATTCCCAGAAAAATACATAAAATGACGTATTTTAGGGCCCTTGAGCATAGAATTACGAAAAGACCCTTACTAAACTCGCAGTGTTTTTCTGACCGCCAGTCCCCACAAGGGACTAGATGACTCGTCCCCAGGTGCCAAGACTCGTGGCCACAAACCGTCAAGTCCACTGCCTATTTCCATCAGGGAACCCCTCAAGGGACCCCACAAATCATGGTGGCTGACCACGACTCATGATCTCCACCCGTGATCCCCACTGCCCATGATCTCCTAGCCGCACCTCCAATCCAGACCACGGGTGACTCCACGAGTCGTGTGTCCTGACCATGACTCGTGGTCATGCCCGTGTTGACCCCTCCAGACCACACTCCTCTTTCCTTGACCACGAGTCACCCCACAACTCGTGGTCCCTCCTCACGAGTCACCTGATGACCCGTCCTGAGATTTGGTGCAGAATTTCAGTTTTTCTCCATTTCAACTCTCGGGTATGATATTTGGGCTTTTGGGGTATAACAATATCTCCCCTTGGGAATATTCATCCTCGAATGTTGGATAACACATAGAAAAGTAGAGATATGCAATTTTCATAATCAAATACTAATTATTTAAACCGAAAACCGATGGAATGACTACCTCCGATTCATATCTCAAAGCTGAACTGATTTCATACTTCACATACACATCCATATACATAAAAGAAACTTGAACGCATGTACTGAACATGAAAGATAAATAGAGTTATAGGGAAAAACTGATACCTCAAGTCAGAACTGGGCCGATAGAGAATAAATGTGGGTATCTAGCAATCATATCCCCCTCGGCTTCCCACATAGCTCCTTCAACATGTTGATTCCTCCATAATACTTTAACTGAAGCTACTTCCTTATTTCTTAGCCTCCGAACCTGACGATCCAATATTTCCACTGGGACTTCCTTATAGCTAAGGATGTCTACACCAACACTGTGCACTGGGATTACTAGTAGCGGGGACTGAGTTTTCCTTTCCTTTCAAATGGCATCACTCCCTTCATGGGAGATACCTTCAGAAACACCCAGTCATCGACTTCAAATTCTTATTCCCTTCTTCTCACATCCGCATAGGACTTTTGATGATTCTGGGAAGCTTTCAACCTATCTCTTATCAACTAAACCTTCTCCATTGCCTCATGAACCGAGTCCAGCCCTATCATGGCCGCCTCATGATCGCGGGCAAAATAGCATGCCCGAGTGACGCTTTATAACTTAAGTTAGTTTTGTTTATCTAAGTTATTTTATACATTTTCATGTAATTTAAATGTGAATATATGTGCTAACCAACATGATTAGTCCTTGTTTTGTAGGTTTCAATGACTTTGAGGAACTAATTTGTAAGTTGGTGAAGGAAAGGAATGGAGTCGGAAGCCACGGGCGAAAGTCGGCAAGGAGTAGGCCATGGCAAGGCTGGCCGCGCCAGGCAGCGTGCCACGCTG
>JACEIK010001801.1:143149-188072 GCA_018107945.1 Datura stramonium | reverse complement strand
GTATCTCACGATATAATTTGTGTTAGGATAGAAATATACCTAATACCTTGCTTGGTTGATAAAACGGGAAGATAGCAAGACACCAACTTAGAATTATCACCTCACCACTCGAAGAAGTAGTTGTGAAGCTAAGTTGAGTTGAATGATTAGGAGTACGAGAGTCCCTAATCATATCCACGTAAACCACATCCACGTACTTAATTGCCCACAAACTAGGATTAGCATCCTCGCTCTCAATGGAGTAGTGAGGCTAGTTTGTCGTGTTTAGAGGTTCGAAAGGCCATGAACATGCAATCCTAATTATGTGAGACGATAATTGATAATTTCATACTTAACCATTGCAATTCGTAGTAGCACATGATTATCTGGATTTAACTCTATGTTGCTCCTTGAGTGAATTCAGAATATTTCATTGACCATAATTAGACTTCATTAAACTCTATCGAAAACTTCTATAATCAACACTTGAAGAAGTTAATATCACACTTGACCTAGATAGTTAGCTGAATTGGTCCAGTCCCTGTGGGTTCGACATTCCGGTTCTTAAAAAGAGCCACTATATTACTTGTACATCCCGTACACTTGCAGGGGGCGCACGTCAAAGCATACTTTCACTATTTTGTACACACTTTCATCTTTTTATAGAGAGCACTTTTTGATTATCTAATTTTGTAGAAAGAGAAATATAGAGAGAAGTAAGAGATAGCCTTCTTCTCCTTCTTCTTCTTCAATACTTTTAGGGTAAAAGATTCTCCATTGAAGCTCAAATTTACTATTTAATTATGAATGTGATTGAACCTCTTAATGATTTAATTATCTTATTAACATTCATGAGTAGCTAATTTGATTTCTAGGAGTATGTGCTTGATGTGGGTTGAGATTTGATTAGGTGTTGTCAATTGATGAGTTGGTAATTTACCAACTTAGGCTCTTGAGCATAGCTTTAGCTTAGTTTTCAAGTCATTTAGATGAATTTTATGCCCTTTTTGCCTTTTTATGTGTAGGTATCTGAGTTGAAGAGAAAGAACAACAAGTGGAGTAAAAAGGATGAAATCAGGTGAAAACCGACGCTCCACCGGCAAAATGCAGGTCAAACATAGATGACCACTGACTTGAGGATAATATGCAAACCGGCGGCTGCGGACATCAACCGACAACTCGCCGGTCAAATTGCCTACCGGTGCTTGCACTTTCTGGACCAAGGAGAAAATGAATTGACGAATCGCAGATAAAGGCCGAAGAATCGTCGAAGGTGTCTCCGAATGGTCCAGTAAATTTACTAGATGTTCAATAGATGAGGAATGGAGGTTCGCAGAATGCAACCGGCGAACCACCGGCTCCCCTACAAGTGATAGAACGCCTGAACATGGGCAATTACGACCAACACTGGAAAAAGAGGAGATTGGTTGCCCTATTTTTGTATATAGTCTAGAAGCAAGTACTCTGTACATAATTTTTATACTTTTTAGCTTTTTGAATATTTCTTTTGCCTTAAAAAGAGAAAAACTCCATTGGAGGAGATTTTTGAATATTGCTTTTCTTATTTTCTTCTTCTTCCATTAGCAAGGTATAACCATTGTTACAGATAGGCCTGCGCAACGAGCCGAGCGAGCCGAGCCCAACCGAGCCAAGTATATACTGAGCCGAGTGAGATCAATCAAGCTTTTATACATTTTGACCGAGCTCGAGCTCGAGCCAAGCCGACTTTCTATTTCTAGACTTTTTATATTTCTTATAAATTTTATTTACCTAATTAAAACTTATAGTTCTCAAAGATATTTTTTCAATAATCAAAAGAAATTATACCCACCATAATAAAAGGATATCAAAGGATTATAAGTTGACTAATAATAAAATTTATTTTTTTAATCGTAGGAAGAAATATAAAGAGAGAAATAGCAATAGATTTTTTTTAAAATTGAAAAAACAGAACCACATCCGACAACAACCAAATCAATGAGTATTTATTATGTTTGATTTGACTTGATTTTAATAATTGAAAACTTGATTTGATCTTGATTATTATCAAAATTTGATCCAAATCGAACTATGAATACCCATACTCATATAATAGGCTTAAGTTACATTGTAGTTAAAAATTTAATAATGAACTATGTACCCATACTCATATAATAGGCTTAAGTTACATTGTAGTTAAAATTTAATAATATTGAATAAATATTAATTATAAATGCCAGTTAACATAGCATTTTTGTTAAATTTAACATACTTAATAATCGAGGTTTTAAAGAAAGGATATTATTTCTTATATCATCCAACCCGAAAGTCAGTCTTTAGTTGAGCTCGAGCTTGACCGAGCCGAGCTTTTGCTGAGCCGAATCGAGCTGAGATAAAATTTAATTGAAATTGAGTCGAGCCGAGCTGAGCCAACCGAGCGAGATCCGAGCCGGTTCTCGCCTTGCCCACCCTGCTGCGTACATATTTTGAATTTGATTTTGCTTGCTCTTACTAATGAAATCATTGAGTTTATTGATGAATACACTTTAGTTTCTTAATCATGAGTATCTAAATCATCAACTAGAGGTGTGGATGATGGGTGTTTAGATTTAATTGGGTATTGCTAGATTCCTCCCATTATTGCTTAATTATGTAAATTGTCGAGTTCTTCCAATTCATAATTGATGATTGATAAGGGGCATATTTATATGCCAAATCGATACTCAAAATGTATAGCTTTGCTTTGTTTGTCCAATAATATGTGTACATTCTCATGTAAATTGTACTGAAGTGTGATTTTATACTAACCAACATGATTAGCGCTATTTTGTAGGAAAACATGCTTTTGATGGAGAAAATGACATGTTGGGAGAGATCAAGATGGTCTCGGGAACGAGCAAGGAAGCCGGTTGGATGAGCAAGGAACACAAGGGCTCATGATGGAAAGCCGTGACACGCCGCCATCGCGGATGCAATCTGCCCGGAATTAAAAGTGCAAGAAATTCCGAAGGTCCGCGATCAGCCGTGCCACGTTGGGATTAATTTCCCGACCTTGCACAATCTCCAGAGAGGGTCCACGATTGCACCGTGCCACGCGTCGCCATGCCCGCGATGGTCGCCACGTTGGAAGCAATTACTCAAGGCGGACAATTTCCGTAGAGAGGCCAGAGCCAAGACTCGTGTCACGTGGAGGCGCGTTCGCTGGCTGCACTCCGTGACACGTTGCTTGTTATTTCGGGAAAAATTATCCCTAGTATAAATAGAACACTTAGGTTAATTTTAATTATTCTGACTTGGTGGAGCAAGAACGTGGTTGTGCGCTTTGAGGACGAAAATTCTTAGGGTTTTCATCCCTTTCTTCTTCCTTTTCAATTGTTTGCATGATTTCCATTCATTTAACGATGTTCAATCCACAAATGAGTGGCTAATTCTCTTTCTTGCTGAGGTTATGAATTGTTGTATTGAAATGTAATTGTTGAATTGCTGGTTTATTTCATCTTTCTTCTATGGCTGTTCTATTTAATTTTGTTCTTACTAATGCTAATATCCGGCCAATGCTAATGTAAATCCAAAAAGTCCGGTTTCACCCGAGAGGGCAAGAAACTGAAAGTTGTGAATTAATAGGATATGATCTTTTCTTGGTTTGGGAAAATTGAATTGATTTACCTTCAGATAGAAATATACCTTGAAAGTCGTATTAGTCATGTGGAATCGCTTGTATGGCTAGAACATGAATCTCCTTCTTATCACGTAATGTAGGTGGGAAGGTTCGTGATTCTTAAGTTGGGTTAAATACGCAGAGTTTTAATCCATAGGCATATGTCTGACTAGCAACCGGAGAAAAGATAAACCATGTACATCAATAGTTAGTTTTACATGTTCTTTGTAGCCTCGCATGCTCACATTCATAGTCTGTATCTAACCGTATAGATATTTTACTTTGTTATAAAAATAGTCAACACAAAAACTTTATTTTACACTGTTGTCTTCATTATTGTAGTGGTAGTAAATTAACACTTGAAAAGGTTTCACCTCAGTCCTGTCCCCTCGTGGGTTCGACATCTCTGGCTTCCAAAAGAGCCACTATATTACTTGCACGAATCTGCATAATTCTGCGTTCACCAAGTTTTTGGCGCCGTTGTCGGGGAGTAGGCAATTGGTGAAATTTTAATTTTTCTTAGACGTGTTAGTTTGCTATTTCAGTATTTTATTGTTGACAACTTGGTCTTAGCCTCGTATTTTGCGTACAATGCATTCTGTTGAACACCGTCAAGAGACAAAGGTTTGTGGATCCATCCCAGCCGAAAAGAAGTTTCCACGCCAACGGAGAGAAGCTCTAGAGAGAAAATTGCAGTTGCTCAGACAAACTATTAAGGAGCAACCAGAATCCACCACTCAAAAGTGAGCAGTACTAGTGCCCGAGTAATTAGCAGCCAGGCTGGCCTGCGATGTGGCAATCCCATGCTAGTAATGTCACATCTAGCATCCGCAAAACCCGAGCCAGAGGGAGAGGTCTGAGCTTAACAGAATATGGTGCAATTGCTGCACACAAGCGGGCAGTTTACAGGTCTCCCTCACGAGGATCCACAACAACATCTTCAGAATTTTCTGGAGATAAGTGACACTTACATCCTACCGAGTGTCAATGACACGTCAGCTTACACTTTTCCCATTTTCACTTTTGGAGAAGGCCAAGAGGTGGCTGGAAAGCTGAGCCACCGAACTCTATAACTATATGGGATGATCTTGCAAAGAAGTTCTTGATCCGAGTCTTTCCTTCCGGCAAAACAGCAAGGCTTAGAAGTCAAATTCTAAGTTTCAAACAAAGAGAAGGAGAGAATTTGTATCAAGCTTGGGAGAGATTCAAATCATTGTTGAGGGACTGTCCTCATCACCATCAATCCAATGATGTGCTGGTGCACACTTTATTGAGGGTTTGGAACCCCACACAAAATTTTGCTGGATTCGGCAGCTGGGGACAATGAAAAGACTTACGAGGAGCTTTATACTTGCTTAACGTATTTCGCAGGAACCGTGAGTGGAAATGCGTGACTCTTCAAGGGAGGAGCAAGGAAAGAGCCGGAGTCTTGAAGTGTGGATGGGTTTACAGCTATCGCTGCACAGATAGCTGCCTTGTAGAATAAATTAAACACCCACTTCGCAACATGAACTTGCCGCCTCAAGCCCTGAATGCAAAGGGCAGCTGCATTTGGTGGTGAAGTGCGGGAGCAATGAACACTACCGAGTGCTGTGGAGCAAATCCAGACTCAGTGAACTTTGTCGGTAATGCAAAGGAGCAATCACCAACAGTATGGGAACAATACAACTCTAATTGAGGAATCACCCGAATTTTTCTTGGGGTGCAACAACCATCGTAAGCGGTAGTTCGAGTCGATGCGCTAATCCAAGAGGCCATTAACTATCAATCACAATACAAGAACAACAATGCCTCCTCCACCACCATCACCCAACAAGAGGAGATGTTCAAGCAACCGATAGCTAGCCAAGCCAATTGCGTCGACTATGTCAAATTGGCAAACAAGTCAAGAACAATCGCCTAGCTACCAAGGCACCGGAGTATCAATTTGGGGAATTTGTCGAGCCCAACACTGTGCCTAGAGGAGGACTCCTAGTGACACAGATCCTAACCCTAAGCAAATGCAAGTGACCAGGAGTGGTTTGCGCTGAAGGAGGTGGAACCCGGGAAGACCACCTCACACTGGAGCAAAGCAGGCGGAGAGGGAGCAGCACGATGAGAGGGGAAACACAAAGATGCCGAATCAAAGACCTCCACCCCGTTCCTCAACGATTAAGGAAGCACACAAAGAGGAGGCGTGCTTCAAGAAATTCATGGAGGTGCTTAAACAAAGTACACATTAACTTACCTCGTTGATGTTTCTGTGAGTGCCCAAGTATGCAAAATATATTATGAATGGCCAACAAAAGCAAGCTTACTGAGTATGCCACGTTGGCTCTTACAGAGGATTGCACTTCCCAGATACAAACCGGTTGCCCACGAAGCTCAAAGATCCCGGGAGCTTCACAATTCAAACACCCAAAGTATCCGAGCTCGCGGTTTGTGTGATTTGGGAGCGAGCATTAACTTGATGCCAACCTCGTATTCACAGTTAGGTCTAGGAAGTCCTAGACCTACAACAGCCTTGCAGCCTATGGACGCCTCCTTAGCAAGACCAGACGGTATTGTGGAGGACGTTTAGTCAAGTCGGCTCCCCTAATCTTCCGGTGATTTGCTGTGCTGACTTGAGCCGCACGCTGAAGTCCCATTTATTTTGGGACGACCTTTCTAACCGAAAGCGTCATAGATGTAGCTGGGCCAAGCACCATGCGAGCACACACATGACAAGGTGGAGGTGTTCGATGTGTGCCAAGGCCACCAAGCTCCCAGCCGTAATGGGAACTCGTTGATTAACGTACTTGAGCAACCGGGTCATTTGTGGCGTTGAACATCGAGAATTAATGGGAGAGCTCCCTGATAAAGGTTAGCTTGATGAGGGTGTGGACGTCGTGGAGAAAAACGTCCGTCACCCTAGGGGCGTAATGAGCTTAAACGACGTCGAACCGAGACGAGAAACTGAAATGCAGACGGGAGGTAACTCGTGAATTGTAATTGTATTTTGTAAACATAAGAAAGAGAAAGAAAAAAGAAGAAACAGATTTTTATTTTTATTTATTTTTCTATGTATAGCAGTGTATAACTAGAAAAATAAAAATATTTTGTCTTCAACCCTTGGAATTCTAACAGATTTCTTGTGATAAGATGTTTTATGCTGATCTGAGGAAATGCAAAGGAACGCAAAAGGGAAAATGAGGTAAAAAAAAAAAAATTTTTAAGTGGCAAAAAACAAAGGAGCTCGCGCGATGGCTCCGTGTCACTATGACTACTACCCTCCGTGACACGTCAAGGCAAAATCTGGAATTTTACAAATTTCAGAATGCCTGCGCGATGGCTCCGTGTCACGGAGGGCATGTTCACGTTACCTCCGTATCATGCTGACGTGTTAATCGTTGCCGGTCACACCGGGTCACCGGGCGACCCGCGCGAAAATCCCACTTTTTAAAACCCCAAATCCCCTCATTTTTCTCATTTTCTCACACACCCTCCGCGACAAACCCCCCAAAATCCCTCCCTCAACGTGTCACAGCAATAGGAGTTAAATTCATCAATTTTCTTCTGATATCATCGGATTAAAGGTATGTTCTTTGAACTCAATTTAAATTTTAGCTAAAATTTCGATTTCTTACATTAACTAGGAATATCCATGCCCTAGATATAAATTGAGCTTAAATACATTTGAGTTGTTGTCTGATTGTTGTTCGTAGTATCGTTGTGATATATGAACTCGATAATTACATGCTTAATTGAATTTTGTGTGAAATTGTAGCTAGGGTTGGGTTGTGAATTTAAAAGGTTGAATTGAGGTTGAGTTGTTGAAAATTATTGGGTTTTCTGTGCATGTTGGGTGAATTGAATCGTGTTATGCTTATCGTGTTATGCTTAAGAAACGATGAAATTATCGGGGAGCGAATTGGGTGAACTTTCACGAAATCATCGAAGCTCATCAAAATCGGGAAATTGCTTAGGTTGACTTTGTAGAATATTCTTATTTTTCCGTTATCTTTAGCTATGCCATGTGATGAAATGATTATCGATAGTATGTTGGAATTAGCTGTACGAAGTCTGAGTAGTACATAGAGGTGGATAATTTGCCGAATTTTTAAAAAGGCACGAGGCAATTTTTGTTTGTGTTGTTTTTCCTTTTTTTGTTGTTGTTCGAGTTTTTGTTATCTTTTTGTAAATTAGAAACAAATGTGATCTTGCCAAAATGCATAATGTGAGCTAAAGACTAAGTGTGGGGTGGCCGAGCCAAACCCAACCCAGTCGAAGCTAATTTTAACTCGAATCGACATTGGTACCTGTCATGTTCTTGATAGGAACAATGTCGAGCAGGCAGGACAAAGGTAAAGGCGCATCAACATCAGGCGCCGGACGAAAGAGGCTGAGACCGGGCAGCAGTCCCAAAGAGCACCGATGGGCCCACGCGCGCCGCCGCCAATATGGGAACGCGAAGGGTGACCGAGGAAGGGAAGAAGTGGTACACCAAACACAAGGAGAACAAATACTTCCCGGAGGAGCACATTGCACGGGACCCATTGGCACAGGAGCCCCGGGATGGTGCATCGGATTGACGCTGCCGGGCTACGTTTATTTTGACGAGCCCAAGGAGTGCAATCTCGCACCCACTCGGGGAATTCTAGCGCCAACCGGAACCCGACACTCGAGTCACACCATCAAGATAAGGCCAGATTGTCACACTGGAGCCTCACCACCTCACGCCATCCTAGGGGCGCAAATACGGACGCCCACATACTCCGACAGAATAATATCACTCCACCCTATGTGGATATTTCCACGCACACAGCGGGAGCCCTGCCTACGGCACGCGTTGGAGCGTGCACAAGGGAGAGCGGCTACCATCAGACACTGCCCTATGCACAGATGAACAGGGAAGCCAGGATCTGGCCTTCAAAATTGTATGTCTTGTTTGATTCCGGGGTGTACATGACGGATGACCGATCGTGTATGCTTGGTATATGCCCCGATGAAAGGGTCAGAGATCAATGCCGGGGCGATCATATCCGGCCATGAAGAGGGTCTGACTCCATCAAGGGCATGTACGGATTCGGGCGGGCTGCTGACTACGTTCCTGAGGGGCCTTGAGGTCGAGGAAGAGGTTCAGACTACATCCCGCAGGTGGAGCGTGTGCCATAGATGTTACAAAAACTAAGGCGCCGACACCACTCACGCAGCCTGCTCACACTGGCCGAGCGGACATGCTCGGGATGACCAATATATGTCCCGCATGTCTGGATGCAGATGCTCCAAATACGCATAGGCGGGAGACCGGCAACGGAGGACGAGCTATGGCAGCCTCGACTTAGATTACCCTTTTGGCGAGAACGCCAGTGGCACTATATCGGTGGCCCAGCTTTGTGGAGCTCCGAGATGATGATGTCCCCACGGACGAGGAGACACGTCGAGGATTCTGACGTTGAGTCTGAGGAGGACGATGGTGGAGACTCGACATGGGGATGAGGCGGGGCAAGCACTCCGATGAAGAAGTGGAGCCTCACCTGATCAGTGGAGTTTCACAAACCACCTTCTCGCTTAGGGGGATTGCATGAACACCGGGATTGTTCGATTTTAAGTGTGGGGTGGGAGTAGTTAGGTGGTGCTGAATTTTGCCTTGTCTTGTATATTGTCGCATGTTCTTTGTTCTGTTATTGTTTGTTTTAATGCGACTGTTTTGAGGTGTATGTTCGTTTTTGCAAATATTGTTGTTGTGAAGCCGTGCGGTGTGTGCCGTTGAATGTTGTTAGCCGTTGTAAATACTTTGGTCGAAATTATCGATATTTTTTTTCGCAACTAGTTTTTCTTTTGGGTTTCTAGGAGTTTGTTTTCGCTCTTTTGCCGAGGAGAAAGTCCCATTGAACCGGTCGTAAATAGTGACCCTTCTCTATGATGGATGGATGACGACTGCCTTAAGGGAAAGGTAGTCGAGGAGTAGCTTTATTGTTCAATTTTGGTTTGTTGGTTGTATCCCATGCATGTTACTTCATGGTTACGGCATCTTTGTTATGTGGTTGTACATAATAATTATATGGCAAAGATGATTCGTAGAAAGTATGCAATTTTTTGTATATATGTAAGACACCATGCCACACTGATTCGTGTGATTGAGGTTTAATTTTGAATTCTTGTGATTAAATGATTAAAGAATCTGTGAAGTCACTTGATGGAGCATGCATCGAGTGTATAGTGAGGATTTTGCTTATTCATGCTATTGTCGATTGTCTAGAACTTGGTCTCGTTGTGTGTACGAAACGAAATGAAGTGTAGTGTAGGAAAGGATGTAGGCATTTCTTTGTTAACCAAAAGTTTTTCTTGTTTTTCTTTCATCACCCACCTTGAAGATTAAGCCTTAGTCAGCCCGTTGAGCCTTCAGCCTTTATAATTTTTTTCTTTTCTAAGTTTCTTTTGTCGAAAAGGGTGTGAAACTAAGTTAACCCCTTCTCGGTCCATGGCCCTTAAACCAAATTTCAAAGTTTTAAGCGCTCAAGAAAATATAAAATTTTTCTATGGTGTCAAGGAGTGAAATGATGAAAAGAAAAGAAAGGGAGGAAAAAGAAAGTGATAAAAGAGAAAGAAAGAAAAAGGAAAAGAGTCGAGGGTGAAATGGCCAGATTTGAAGGAAAGAAAGTTGTATAACTCATTTTTCCTCATTAGTCTGGTGTGTTAAAGAAATGAGTGATAAACATAAAGATAAACTTCAAGAGAAGGAGGAGGAAGGAAGAAAATATTCTTAATGTAATGGGATGTGTGAAAGCGTTTAGGGAAGCTAGTTACTATTATTGGTTAGCCCAAGATATACCAGTTCCGTAGCTTACATTACAACCTGTTAATTCCTACGTGATCTTACATCACGCATCCATATATTAGTGGAGTATAACACTAGAGGCAAGCTTATGGGTCATGACACAATGCATGTGAATTCTTTGGGAGAGTGAGCGAAATTGTGCGTATATATACCCCGACATGAATTTCTTTAGAGTTCATGTGACTAAAACAAGGGAATCTCTCTTATGTTGTGAGGGCACATGTTTGATGATAGAATACATTCGTGTCGGATATCTCGGTCAACTAATATGCATGAGTTTGCCGATATCGAGAGTCGATTCTGTGTTAGGAGGTCTTGATTTATTAAGGTCGTTGTAATGATGATACTATGCATGTTTTCTTGATGATTTGTTAGAACATAATCGGTATAAACCGTAGCTCGGATTGTCGAGCCAAAAGTAGCCATGATGGGATATCACCTCATGAGGTGTATATTTTAGAGATTACTAACAAGATTTTAAGTGTGGGGTAGGTGATAGGGGCATATTTATATGCCAAATCGATACTCAAATGTATAGCTTTTGCTTTGTTTGTCCAACAATGTGTGTACATTCTCATGTAAATTATGCGGAAGTGTGATTTTATACTAACCAACATGATTAGCGAGCTTTGTAGGGGAAAACATGCTTGATGGAGAAAATGACATGTTGGGAGAGATCGAAGATGAACTCGGGAACGAGCAAGGAAGCCGGTTGGATGAGCAAGGAACACAAGGGCTCCGCGATGGAGTCGTGACACGCTGCCATCGTGGATGCAATCTGCCCGGGAATTAAAAGTGCAAGAAATTCCATGAAGGTCCGTGACTGTGCCGTGCCATGTTAGATTACTGCACCTTGCAATTCCGCAGAGGGTCTCAAGGGACACCGTGGCACGCTGGCCATGCCCCGTGATGCATGCCGTGCCACGTTGGAAGTACCACCGGGCGCATACCCAGAGAGCTTCCGCGCCGCACCGTGTCACTGAGGCAAAGGTTCGCGATGCACCCGTGACACGTTGTTTGTTATTCCGGGGAAAAATTATTATTCCTAGTATAAATAGAACACTTAGGTTCATTTTTAATTATTCTGACTTGGTGGAGCAAGAACGGGTTACAAAGTGCTTTGAGGACGAAAATTCTTAGGGTTTTCTATCCCTTTCTTCTTCCTTTCAATTGTTTGCATGATTTCCATTCATTTAACGATGTTCAATCCACAAATGAGTGGCTAATTCTTTTCTTGCTGAGGTTATGAATTGTTGTATTGAAATGTAATTGTTGAATTGCTGTTTATTTATCTTCTCTTCTATGGTTGTTCTATTTAATTCTTGTTCTTACTACGTTAATATCCGGCCAATGTTAATGTAAATCCAAAAAGTCTGGTTTCACCCAAGAGGGCAAGAAACTGGAAAGTTGTGAATTAATAGGATATGATCTTTTCTTGGTTTGGGAAAATTTGAAATTGATTTACCTTCAGGATAGAAATATACCTGAAAGTCGTATTAGTCATGTGTGGAATCGGTTTTGTATGGATAGAACATGAATTTCTTTTCATCACAGAAATATAGGTGGAAGGTTCATGATTCTTAAGTTGGGTTAAATACAAGAGTTTTAATCCATAGGCATAAGTTTCGACTAGCAACCGGAGAAAAGATAAACCATGTACATCGATAATTAGTTTCTTTACATGTTCTTTGTAACCTCGGCATGCTCACATTCATAGTTCATATTCAACTGTATAGATATTTTACTTTGTTATAAAAAATAGTTTCCAAAATACAAAAACTTTTCTTTACACAGTTGTCTTCATTATTGTAGTGGTAGTAAATTAACACTTGAAAAGGTTTCACCCCGTAGTCCTGTCCACAGTAGATTCGACATTAGGTTCTTAAAGCCACTATATTACTTACGCGACAGTACACTTGCGGGCTCATCAACTATGTACATTCATCCACAATTAAAATGGTGGTTATAAGGTATATTCTTAAAATAACGCTTTATTCATGCCTTATGTGACCGATGTGAGTACCGTTCCTATTGCACTTAATTCCTTAGACCTCACCTTGGTATTAAAAGTCATGCTAAGTATAAGTCACGATTAAGTTGTATCCCTCGTATTTCTAATTCTCAAACTCTATTCTTTCAGGTGATCCTCCTTTTGACTTGATAGCTAGTAGTAAAAGAAGCAAAGGTAAGGGAAGGATGGGAGAAAGTATATACTCAGCACGATGACAATTATGGTGTCTTGGTTCCATCTTAAATTATGAGTGCGAATGAAATGCGAGGTAAGGATTAGTTATGTGTAGTTAGATGAAATTTTAGTGTCTCTTTGTACAAGTTTATGAGTTGATTTATTAGATATTCTAGGAAAGACGGGGAGAATTCTTGGAGTAGTGTAAGCTATAAAGAAGCCACAAGATGATTTTAGTGATAGGCTTGATTAATACGATGATATACATATGGACCATTGCATTGTGTGACTAGTGAATCCTTGATTAGAGCTTAAGGTTGGGTGATTTTCATGATAAAAAAAATGAAAGTAGTATTCTTGGGGACAACTCTAGATGCAAGAGATTTGGTCGATTTAGGCTTGAACGTGGTGGAATCCTTTTGTTAGACAAAAATTTCAGTATCGACATGAGCACTGGTATGAATTATAAGTTGTAATTGATAAGTGGCATTCAAAGAAGTTTTAGTTAAGGTGCTTCTAAGCTGTAAAAGTTTTCGAGTCGTGTCTCTTAGGGAAAGAAAAGTCCTATTCTTACTCCATGCCTTAATAGGCCAATAGGAGCCAAAACTATGTTCCCATGCAGTTCTACAAGTCTATGCACCTTTCAAATCCCGATGAGACCTCGTGATAGTGTTCCTAGTCTATTGATATCCATTTGGAGATTGAGTTGTTCCCTCCAATGAAGGGAACTCTACCCTAAAATTTAGAAAGTTTGAGGGTAGATCTATCTATGTCCATGACCATCATTCGAGGACGAATGATCTAGCTTATCAGAATATTATAACATCTCGAATTTTCAAGCTATGTCTAAAACAATTCTAGGTATGTAGATACACCCGGCCCTAATAGCCGATTTTTATTGAAACTAGTTGTTAAGAAAAATTCTTAAGTGTGGGAAGTGCATTAGATACAAATTAGGGTTATAAGAACCTCTAGCACAAAGTTGAGTTAGAGTCTTCTTACCACTGAGAGTTTTCGTATAAAAGTTCTTACAAGTGTCAACTTGAATGATCATTTCTCCCATTATATGAAGATTTATGTTTTCATGACCTACCAAAACTAAGGTTTTGAGTCTTCTTTCTAACTCATCCATCCATTCATCAATCGGAAATTCGGAATAAAAAGTTATGGGCATCTTAGTAAAGAATCTTGCTAGATTTTGACAAGAAGAATGATGAACCGCAAAAACAAGAAATGATGAACCGTAAAAATAGAAGGATGAAACATGAGAACGAGGACAATGATACGTCTATCCCCCAACAAATATGACCCAAGACTACAGAATTTTCACCTAAATTTGACGGACAGAATCCACGGTACATCAATCAAACAACGGTCCATCATTTGGGCTATCCTTTGGGGGATTTCAAGGCTTTTAAAAGCCTCGAATGATTATTTTTAATTTTTCACTTCAAATCAATCCTATCAGTTTTCAAAGATCTCTTTATCCTCTAAGGCTAGGTGAGTATTCTCCATGATCTCACAACATGAATCCATGAATATCTTCATGATTCTAGCATCAAAATCATCTTCCTATCTCTATGAGAATCGAACTCACCTCTAGAGTTCAAGACTTGATTATTAGCAAGACTGCCATTTATCAAGAGAATATACCTCCTTCCACATCAAGGTAATCATACTCTCATGATATGCAAGTGATTTTAACAATTGATGATGTATCCTAAGTAAGAATTTACGGTTAGACCTAGGGTTTTGAGAGAACTTATCCTTAAGGTTCAAGAAAGGTGGTATGGTCCGCCTTCCAAGATCGAGATTCTTCTTCGGTATTTTTAGAATCTAAAGGTATGTAAGGCTATTCATAGTAAGTAACTATGTTCTTCCTCACGCCCTACATCTCTGGTTCAGTTTCAAAAAAGTTTAGAGACGCTGGGTTTTTGCCCAATGCGTAAATTTGGTCTTTTCCATATATTTGATTTATACCTTCTTGTTTCCTTATTACACATGTTGTATATGTATCTCTCATGATTATTAGTTTATGGTTCATATCATTCTATCCCATGGACCCCAATTGCATCAAAATGATACTTTGAAAATCTTGTATTTTCAGGCATATGCATTATTTTTTCATAATTAAGCATTAACATATTTCAAAGAGTTTTCATTAAAGTGTTTCCTCGATCGATTTAATAGGCATATCATTTTCAAAAAAATGAACGACTTCTTTGAAATACAATTTTGCGCATAAAGAAACTCACCAGCTTTATACAGTTTGGAGCATAGAAGCACACCAACATAATACAATTTTTGAGCAAAGAGGCTCGCGTGAGTTCGAGATATAAGCATGGCTCCCTAGAGTTAATACATCTACTTTATTTGATCTAGATAGGCTCCACATAGATGTTTCGGAGTGCCTCGAGATGAGCCTTATTTTTTATGAGCACAGTTTTTGGGAGGACTATTTAGCATTGAGATGGTGAAGTGTTCATATAACCTTAAATCCGAACTACATAACCGGCGTAGTTTAGGATCGTATCGTTGGTTTAGGCGACTCCTCATATAGCCGGCAGTATGGGCTTAGTATGGATTCACATTTTAGTTTCATTCTACCTGCGAAGACTTTGGATATCTCTCCCAACCGGTCCAAGGTTGGACATCATGCGCGCATTCATAGTGTATGTGGGGTTAAGAGAAACTCCCAACTAAAGTAAGTATTTTAGAACTTATTTTGATGTAAGGATTTTCGGTTTTGCATAATACTTTACACAATATTTGTACTTTATTTTATTAGATCATTGAGATAATTCAATGAAGAGTTTTAAGTATGATTTATGGCGACCAGGCCTCTAGTTCTTAAGCTTGTTTTATAATAACTTACATACAACTCCTTTATTGTTTAGTTTTAGAAGCTCAGTCGGATATTCTCAATCATTGATTAATTCATGATCTTAATTTCATATCCTTATTCATGCCTCGGTTGTGCAACTGATCGGTTATTAATATTTCTTCATTACGCTTTGTGTGCATAGCATACGTTCCATGTATTGACATTATTTGGTGTAGCATTGTTTTCGTGATGCGGAGTCAGGAGTACTCGGTCCATCAGCAGGCACTCCATTAAGATACCACCTTCCCGGCTTAAATGAGTCTCCTTACATTCATAGGACTTATCTTTGTATTCAGTCATTAAATAAAGGTAGATCGGGGGCCTTGTCACAGTAAAAATAATACTCGGTATGGTAGTAGAAACTTCATTAACAATTAGTCAATTAGTTTGTATCGATTTTCGAATGACATTATGTTTCAGTTTAATAAAAGTGTATTTTATTTTATAAGAAGTTTGGTTCATGCTTTAGCAATTATTCTTGCAGTTGTTTAAGTGTGATGCCAGACCAAGAGGTTTGCTCGGGCCCTTTAGGTTTGAGTTCTAGTCCCATTTAAGGTGTAGTCTCGGGGCGTGATGTCTACTTGACATTATGAAATGTGATAAAAATGTGCAAAAGCTCAAGTTGGGGTGATAAGGTGGAAAACAAAGGAAAGGAATAAATGAGTTATTTGACCACTTCCTACGGTTTATTGAGTAAAGAAGGGAAAATAAAAAGAAAAGAAAACTAAATAAAGTAATCTCACAAAAAGTACCTTGGGTTGTTAAAAAGTTGCTAAGTAAAATAAGGGAGGAAAAAAATGAAGGGAGCATAAAGTCAAAAAGAAAGGGGAATGTGAATGTGATGTACTTTTCAAGGATGGTAATGAGCCACTAAAATATCATTGTTGCATCCTACCAGCCCTTATGACCAACATTATAAGCTTATAAAATCCCTTATGTGATATCAGCACATATCCAAAGCATTTGAGAAAAAGAGGCAAGCATATGATAATTGGCAGGCTTATCTTGTGAATATCTTTGTGAGAGTTAAGTGTCTTTCTCTTTTCTTTTGATCTTGTGTCCATGTATCGGGTGTGATTATTATTTATAAAAAATAGAGACTTTCCTTGATCTAAAGGTGAGGCATATCGATGATAATGGTTGTACGAATTACTTTCGATCTAGGTATCATATAGTCAAGTGATATCATGAATAGATTGCATGCTTAGTCTAATTAGTTTTGAGAAAGATGATTTTGCATGATAGAAAGGGTAGCTTGCTTGAAAATTGTGTTCTTGTAGCTATTTGCCTAAACCACCTTAGTCATTTCACTTTATGATATCGGAACATGAGTCTAGGTCTAGGTTAGATTTTCTTATCTTAGTTGCTTGAGGACAAGCAAAAGCTTTAAGTTAGGGGGTGTTTATGTGTCGGGAGTTTTGCGTTACATTTGTACTTCTTTTCATGGAGTTTTGCATTTCTTTAAGGACTAATTTAAGTCAAAACAAACTCTATTTCGCTAAGTTTTCAAGAACCTAACGACTTGATAAAAGGAGGCATGAAAATTACTAAAGTCTTCTAGAATTGGAGCAAGCGACAAGCCGTTATTTCAATGAGGCAGTATGTATCCTCAAACGGTTTGTGATCCAGAGAACACCACCAAGTGGTATGCAACGATGGTTCAAAGAAGCGGACGGACTTTTCAAAAAACAGTGCGCAATCGAAGATGGATCAAGGTCGAGCAAAACACTAAAGCGGTTGACAGTTCAATATGAGACCATCTTTCCAAAATATGGTCCATTAATTAAAAGACGGAGACCAAGCGAGAATACCAAAATCAACTGACGGTTCAAGATGCGGACCGTCTTTCTAAAATAGTCCATCTCTACATGAACTAGGACCCTCCGAATTTAAATTAAATTGGGGTTTAGAAACTTATTATAAATAGTCTTTTTTTCTTTTTTTCTTTTTTGGAGAGTTGAAGTAGTTTTAGATTTTTAGAATTGTTTTATCTAGTTTCAATTTTTTCAACATAGCTCTAGCATTGTAATCGAAGTTGAAGATCAAGTAGCTCAATTTAAGTTTATCTTCTCTCGTTATTTCTTTATAAGTCATGTCTAATTACTTGCTTTCTTCTTCCTCTTTTATTGTGGATAACTAAATCAAATTCTAGGGTTGTGAACCCAATAGATTTGTGAACCCTAATAATCTCAATTGGGTGAAATTGATTATGTTGAGAATATTTTATTGATTTGGGATTTTTAATGTGTGATTGGTGATGAAACTTCGAGTCAATCCTTTTCAATTGTCTTTATTGTGATTGAGAAATCCAATTTAGGTTTGAATAGAATCAATCAACAATGACTCAAAGCTCTAACCTTTGTTTTATGGATTCACCAAGGCATAGGAAATGAATTAGAAAAAATGCAATCGGGTAGAATAGAGTTCTCATCAATTTGAAAAAAATTGATGTAAATTGACACCATTGGGATTGTTGAAACACACCTACTGGTTGCCTAATTTGATTTCTTACATATTCTGCCATAAACTCATTCTCAATTATTTCTTTTGAGTGATTTAGGGGAATCAACCCAAATTTGGGGACACTTCCTAGTTTTTCCTACTATCGATTTACAACTTGAAGCATTTAAATTCTTTGTTGTAATTTCTCTCATTACCCTAATTTAAATAGACTCTCAACTCGCAAATCATATTTGAAATCGCTTGATAGTATGGCCTAACAAAGTCTACGTGGATATGATCCCTACTTTAAAGTGGTTAATTATAACATATCAAATCGCGTACACACACTAGCTAGTTAAAGTTGAATCAAGTGGAATATTTTGCGGCGATGAGGGATAAAAAGTTTCATGATTATTCTTTGTTCATTGTTTCGGGAAAAGGGTTGCTCGTTTACATAGAGGAGAAAAACAAGGTGGGGGAAGTTATTTGTTTTTTTTATTATTAAAGAGGAGAAATAGGGCCCATTTGGCCATGCGAGATGAAATCATGATATGAAATCATATGAGATGAAGTTGAAGTTTTATTTGGACATTCAATTTAAAAGTTTTTAAGTTGTATTTTTTTCTCATTAACATAAGAATTCCATAAGTTGTGAAAACTATTAGAATTTCCTTAACTCTTATACAATCTTACCAAATAAGTAAAAGTTCATAATAAAGTATAATACACTATCAAAAAGCTATTCTAGAAAAATACAAGATTTATTGATTGAACTTTAGTTCAATAAAAAGTAAAATTGAACATGGATTGTAGTGTGCATACTCTTTAATATAATCCTCCCATTTTGGTTGGCAAAGGTTGGTAAAGTAATACCAAATAAATTTTATTTACATATGAAATAAACGGTTGTTAAATATAGTTGGTATATATAGAGAATGAGGCTAGCAACCGTATGGGTTGTGAGTGTTGTATTTCTTTGATTGTTGGCTCAGAGTTTGATGCATTGTAGTATTCTATAGGATAAATTGGACTTTGGGTGCTTTCTGTTAGCCCTACATTTCCTGGAGGATATATGTCACAACCCGAACATAAGCCCGGATAGAGACACGGGATAAGAAACGTGAGGCTCAAGTCGACCATGGCATGAACATACATCTATCTCAACATAGATATGCGGAAGATCATCATAGATAACATAGCGAAGTCTAAACAATCTTAACATGCGAATACTTACATGAATCCATGGTAGACCACACTATGTCGAAAAGCCTCTAAGCGAGTGAGTTCATGGGACAAAATCCCCAACTAACTCTCTATAGTCTGAAAACTAAAAATACGACATACAACTCATAAGAAGGGTCCTCATAGGATGAGGAATCACCAAGCGGGCAGGAAAGCTAACTCTGAGAATCGACTAGCGAGTAGGAGGCGAGCACGGATATCGAACCTATATCATGAAACGATAAGCATAGAGTATGTGATCGGTACATGGAATGTACCGAGTATGCAAAGGTAAGTAAAACTGCTAAGTAAGTAAAACCACTTGAACATACATAATATAAAACATAATCGAGATAAGAATGCGAGAGTTAGGGCTTGCATGCTATTTACGAAATCATGATCTTAACATAGCTGAACATCATAATTGAATCGTGACCCAAGGCGAAATCTGATAATCATAGTAAAATTGAACATTGTGTCCGAACCACTGAAACATAATGTCATGACTGATGTACATGCATAAGCGAAATCGCGAGGAACAATGGGAGACTCCGTATATAACGACATTACCACGATAGAGCATACGTGGTCCCGACTATCACAATCAAGTGGGCGAGCCATCTAGAAGCCTTGTCAGGGCTAAGGATGCTACCATGATATCGATAACAAGCTCAAGGCCTCTTCGGGGCAGGATAAATCTCCTAAGAGGTCCCAAATAATCGATCATACCTACGTTGGGCGTAGTTACGAGGCATAGTTGGCCGACCCTTAGCCTACTCGGTGCTAGACACTACTCCTAAAAACATGCATATGCTCTCCATCATTTTCCAGAAAGGCTGATCATCGTCTAATGAAGAAGCTGAATAATAACATACATGCATAATCTGAAATCATAACATGAGGAGCCTTGGCTCAAACCATACCACAAGCTGAAAATAATAGAAGTCTTGACTCCAAAAACCATGTGGTAAGCTAATTCATGAAATCATAAAACACACTTGATCATTTGGGCTTGCCCAATACTTAAACATACTTTAAATCAACTTGATTCTTGAAAACATGAACATGAACATTGGTATTTCAAATCATGCTTTTCTTCATAAACATCACATCATACTTGAACATATATCTCATAGATCTCGACTTTCATGAACATTCATGGATGGGCATCATAGTTTAGAAAACTTGAAATATAAATTTATAATTTAAAATAGTGTAAAATCTGCCCATTTATCATAATTCATCATTCAAAACATGCTTAGATCATACCCATGATTAGAACTTAGAAATTCATGCATTGGGTAGAAACCCCATTGGAATCATCAATCGAACATCATGAATTAAGAGGGGAATCGGGCATGGAGTGGACAATCGCACCCATTCATAGCCACATACACGAAGGGATTTGATTTTCTGCTGCTTGATTGCCCAAAGAGAACTAAGGAAGAACATAGAAGAACTAGCCTTTGATCACCTCTCAAAACCGCTAAACTTGCATGCATGAATTTGGATAGGCTTAGAATGACTTAACCGCTTCTTAAAACACCATATTACGAGCTTAAAAGCGATGAAGCTTAGGCCTTAGGAACATAAGAATTACGGAAAAACGCAGCAAACTAGAAGGGAAAAGCAGTTTATCAATCCCAATGAGGAATTTGGATGGTCGTTTCTGAAGTGACCACGACTCGTGGTCACTAGCGTCAGTGAACTTGCCAATCTTCCCTAAAGAGGTCCACATGAGGGACTTAGTTATTGTCGGTGACCACGACTCCTGGTCACCTCCCGTGCCCTTCACGGCCTAAAATCCTTGACCCCATATCTCTCAACCATGGATGAATTAATGGGTCGTGGTCGCTGACCCGCGACCATTGGCCACCTCCCGTCATCACTATGGACATAAAATCTCTACCAAGTCTGCCTCTCCCCATGAGTCACTTAACGACTCATGGGGAACAGTCCTTTGGAAAACTCGTCTTGTGACGTGGTGCAGAAATTTCCATTCTTTTCGTTTCAACTCCGGATCTAATCTTAGGGCTTTCGAGGAGCATAGTAATATCTCCCCCTTGCGAACATGCATCCTCGAATGATGAAAATCATGCGAAAAGGCGAGAAAAGCAATCATCATACTCAAATGCACGATCATATAAGCTGAAAAATTGACGGAGTAGTGACTCGATTTCAACTACATGGTTAGGCCGAGTTGCTAGAACCGAGACATCCCATTTACATGAAAAGAAATGAGAATTTTGAACTAAACATGAAACTGAATAGTGTATTAAGGATGAAACTAATACCTTAATTTGGCCAGGCAGGAAGGAAATAAATGCGGGTATTTAGCCATAAATGTACCTTCGGCTTTTCATGTAGCTCCCTTAACATGTTGATTCCTCAGCAAAACCTTAACTGAATCTACCTCTTTGTTTCGTAGCTTATGAACTTGCCGATCCAATATCTCCATAGGAACCTCTTTATAACTAAAGCTGCTCGTTCACCATGACATGTCCACCGAAAGCGACTAGAGTTGGATCACCCAAACACTTCTTTAAGAGCAATACACGAAAAGCGGATGTTGAAAGCTAATTGAGCGCAACTCCAATTCATATGCTACCTTGCCAACCCATTTCACAATCTGGTACGGGCCAACATAACGGGGGCGAGTTCCCTTTCTTTCGAGAACCTCATCACTCCTTCATGGGAATGCCTTCAAACACGCAATGATCAACTTCAAACTTAAAATCCCTCCTCCTCACATCGCATAGTACTTTTGGCGACTGCGAGCTATTTTCAACTTTTGTCCCTTATAAGCTGAACTTTCTCCATAGCCTCATGGACTAAATTTTGTCCTATCATCGTAGCTTCATCGACTTAAAACCAATCAATAGGAGATCAACATATCATCCATATAGAGCCTCAAATAGAACCATCTCAATCTTTGGAATGGTAGTTGTTGTTATACGCAAAATCAATGAGAGGAAAATGGTCATCCCAAGTACCCTTGAAGTCAATCACACACGCCTTCAACATATCCTTGAAAGTATGAATAGTCAGGTCTACACGACCATCGGTTTCTGGATAAACATTGTGCTAAGCTTGACACAGTATCAAATCCTTTTAAATGATCTCCAAAATTAGGACGTGGCGAGTACCTCTATAATTATGATGGACAATGGCACTCCATTCAACCGAACTAACTCACAGAATTTATAATTTAGCATAATCCTCCGCGGAGTGGTGGTTTGGCTGGTAGAAAATTAGCTACTTTAGTCAGCGACCACGACCACCCAAATGGAGTCATGCGTCGACGAGTGCGAGGCAACCACGTGATGAAGTCCACATTCTCCTCCCCTTCCCAAGTAGGATACTGATGTCTTGAAGCACACCTCCGTTTGATGCTCCACTTTCACTGTTTACAAGTGAACACTTAGCCATAGAATTTTGCAATGTCCTTCTTCATGCCCATTCCACGAATAGACTTCCCGTAGGTCACGTTACATCTTTGTGGAACTTTGTGAATGTATAGAGTACCTGGAACCATGAGCCTCGTGCAACATACGATCTTTTAAATCATCAACATACGGTACACATAATCGACCACGATATACGAGCACATTATCTCCCCCTTTGGAGAAGACCTCCTATCTTCGATTAGACGACATCCTTCAACTTCACCAAGATAGGATCGTCATCTTGTCTAGATCTTACATCAGCAACCAAGGATGATTCCTGATCATTAGAACAATAACACCACCATCGATCGAGTCAATCAAGCGAACTCAGAACCATGCAAGCCGATGCACATCCTACACCAACTCCTTCCTCCTTCATCTACATGGGACATACTCTCCATAGAAAATCTTCTAAGAGTTGCTGCAACCACATTAGCCTTGCCCGGATGGTAAAGAACACTCATATCATAATCCTTGAGTAACTCCAACCACCTCCTTTGGAGTAGATTCATATCCTTCTAGGTAAACACGTATTGCAAGATTTTGTGATCAGTGCTTTCACATGGACGCCATACAATTAGTGTCTCCAAATCTTCAAGGAAAATACTACCACCGCCAATTCGATATCATGAGTTGAGTAATTCTTTTCATGAACCTTCGATTGCCCTAGAAGCATATGTTATAACCTTGTCTTTTGCATCAATACAAAACCAAGTCGATTCTCGAAGAATCCAAAAATACCACAAACCCATCGGTACCCTTGAGTAGAGTTAACACCGGTGTTGAGGTGGGTCGAGTCTTCAACTCTTGGATGATCTTCTCACAAGCCTCAGGCCATTGAAACTTCACTTTTTTAGGTCGGCTTAGTTAACGAGTACATGATAGATGAAAACCCCCCTCAACAAATCTTTGATAATACCCAGCTAAACCCAGAAACTCTTGATATCTGAAGGATTCAGTACAGGACAATTCTTCACTTTGCTTCTATCTTTTGAGAGTCTGCACCGCACACCCTCGATTGACACCACGGGACCCAAAAAATGCCCACGAGTTAAACCAAGACTTGCATTTCTTGAATTTAACATACAATGCGATCCTTGAGAGTCTATAACATCACCCTCAAATGAGCGGCATGCTCCTCCTCGCTCCAAGAGAATATAAGGATATAATCTATGAGCACAATCACGAAGATGTCTAGATATGGCTTGAACACCCTATTTATCAAATCCATAAAAGTTGTAGGAGCATTCGTTAGTCAAAAATACATAACGCTCATAATAATTGTACCGCGTCTTCAAGGATAACTTGAGGATGTCACTCTCCCGAACCTAAATGATGGTATCCGGACCTAAGGTCTATCTTTGAAAAAGAACTTAGCACCCTGGAGCTGGTCAAACAAATCATCAATCCCAAGGAGAGGATACATTCTTGATGGTAACTTTGTTCAATTGTCGATATTCAATGCACATACAAGGGACTATCCTTCTTTGGACAAATAGAATTGGTGCACCCCATTGCGATTTGCTAGGTCTGATGAATCCCTTGTCTAAAAGGTCTTTCAGCTGCTCCTTCAACTCCTTTTGCTCGTTTGGAGCCATTTTTGTAGAGAGGAATAGATATAGGTTGCATATCGGGAAGAAGTTTAATACCAAAATCAATCTCCCACTCGGGAGGAATTCCTAGTAAATCATTTGGGAAGACTTTTGGATACTCACACACTGTTGGAACTGGCCTTTGTATAGTCGAGGTCTCGGATGTAGCATCCTTAACCTAACTAGATGGTACTGACCCTTAGATATCATCTTTACGGCCTTGAGATAGAAATAAAGTGACCTACAAGCACGGTGAACTACCCTTCCGCTCTAGGAGTGGCTCACCAAAAATCTGAACTCTACTGCATGGGTTCTACAATTCACTGAGGCGTAGAATGCAAATACCCAATCCATGCCGAGGATAAAATCAAAATTGGTCATGGTAACTCTCTTAGATGCGCTAAGGTGACTTTTACGAAAGGAGCGCGACGAAACTTCTATATACCCATCTAGCTATAACTGAATCACCAATTGGAATAGAGACTGAGAAGGGTTCTGATAAGATTTTGGGACTGACTCCAAAACTACTAGCGACATAGGGCGTCACAAAGATAAGGTAGCCCCGGATCTAACAATGTATATACATCAAGATGGAATACTCGTAACATACGGCGAAGCTATAGGGAGACCTCCTACTCCTTATTAGATGCTAGGGAATAGAATCTATTTTGGCATTGTCGCACCTATGCTAGTAGATGCCCCTGTTAGTTTAGGTGTCTTTGGTGTAGTTGGCCGGAGCTAGAAGGCGTTTTCGACCCCATCATGACCTGTTTGAGCTGTTGGGGAATCTCTAAGCATGTGTCGAGCTTCTCACACCTGAAGCAAGCACACATTGCCTGCCAAACACGGTCTTTTGTGTCTCAGCCATCGTGCACTCACGGAGGCTATTCTGCGGGTCTTCTCGACCTCTCGAACGCGATGCTTGTCCCTACAGTCGTGCTTGGACTGGATGGCATACTCATGTTGAAGGTGCTGAGGTTGAAGATCTCTAGTGGGACTACGATGATGCCCACTAAGTCTCTTGGGAGAATGCGATGCTTGAGTCCTAGCCCTCTTGGCCTATCTCTCCCTCTCACTCATATGAACTACCTCCATCTACTTTTGGGCATACGGGACTATTCGAATAAGTCAATATCAGAAGAAGCATCTGTCCAGAGCCAATCTCTAATCAAATAATTACGCTATCTTGTGTACAAACCTGCTCACACGAGGTTCTCACGATGCCACCATCTCAAGTGCATACTTGGATAGACGATTGAACTCCAAGGCATACTCCTGAACCATCATCCTTCCTTTCTTTAGATTCACAAACTCGGTTGCTCTGAGCTCCCTCATCTCTTGAGGGAAGAACCGATCTTGAAAAGAGGCATGGAACTCATCCCAGCGATAGGGCCTACTCCAACTGCCCTACTATCCTTCCATTGCTTAAACCAAATGTATGCGACCCCCTTTAACTTATAAGAGGCCATCGGTGCGATCCTCAAGCGTACCCCCATAATCTAGATGATCTTCAAAATCTCCTCCACTTGAACTCATGTGGATCTCTGTTTCCTCTGACCCAATGGGATACTCATCATATAATCAGTATCCCATTGTTCTATGAGACCAAACCCCCGGACGGATCCATACTAATCGGCCCAGTGAGGCAAGGGAACATTGGGATACTATCACTTATAATCGACATTATCATGATAGATCTTACATGATATCGATCACCAACGCTCAAGTGGCGAGCCATCCAAAGCCTTCTGGGGCTAAGTACACTACTATGTCTCGATATCATGCTCAAGGCCCCCTTGTGGGCATGGGAAAGCTCCAAGGAGGTCCCAGTAATACGATCATACCTACTTTGGCGCGTAGCTCTGAGGCATAGGGTTGGCCCGACCCTTAGCCTACTCGGTGCTAGAAACTACTCCCAAAAATATGCATATGCTCTCCATCATTTTCGACAAAGCTTACCATCTTCTGATAGGGAAATTGAATAATAACATACATGCATAATCTAAAATCATAACATGAGGAGCCTTGACTCAAACCATACCATAAAGTATGAAAATAATGGGAGCGCGGCTCCAAAACCATGTAGTAGCTAATTCATGAAATCATAAAAACATACTTGATCATTTGGGCTTGCCCATGCTAACATACTTGAGAAATCAACTTGATTCACTTTGAAAACATGAACATAAACATGGGTATTTAGAAATCATATCATAAACATGGGTATTTCAAAATCATACTTTCTTCATAAACATCACATTATACTTGAACATATATCTCATGGATCTCAGCTTTCATGAACATTTATGGATGGGAATCATAGTTTAAACTTAAAACATAAAATTTATATTTAAAATAGTGTATAATCTACCGATTTATCATAATTCATCATTAAAAACTGTGCTTAGATCATACCCGTGATTAAAACTGAAATTCATGCATTAGGTAGAAACCCCATGGAATCATCAATTAAAACATCATGAATTGAGAGGAAATTGTGCATGGGTGTGGACAATTGCACCTATTCATAACCTCACATACCTGAAGGGATCTAATTTTCTCATTTCCTTGATTGCCCAAAGAGAATTGAGGAAGAACTTTGAAGAACTAGTCTTTGATAACCTCTCAAACTCCTAAACTTGCATGCCTGAATTATGATAGGCTTAGAGTGACTTAACCCTTCTTAAAACACCCCATTTTGAGCTTAAAATGATGTAGTTTATGCCTTACGAACATAGAAATTACGGAAAAGCCCTTAATAAACGCGCGGGGAAAAGCAGTGCGAGTCCCAATGAGGGACTAGATGGGTCATTACCGGTGACCACAACTTGTGGTCACGGTAGTCATGAATAGCGCCCATCTTCCTAAAAGGGTCCTCATGATGGACTTAACGATTTGTTACTAGTGACCATGACTCGTGGTCACCTCCCGTACCTTCCTTGCCCAAAATCCTTGATCCCCAAATCTCTTTTGACCACGGATAACTTAATGGTTCGTGGTGCTGACCATGAATTGTGGTCACCTCCCATAGTCACTCGGACACCAAATCTCAACCAAGTCCCAGCCTCTCCCCGACTCACTAAATGACTCGTGGGGTTCTGGCCAGTCCCTTTGGATGACTCGTCTTGACACAGTCGAAATTCCTATTTTCTCCATTTCTACTCCAGTATGATCTTAGGGATTTTGGGGTATAACCATATCTAATATTTGTAAAGTTGAATTCTTGAAATAACAACATATCTAATGTAATTTCACAGGTAGGTTTAGAAGATATTATGTACGCAGACCTTACCCCTACCACACAGCGAGAGTTAAGAGGCTATTTAAAACTCTTTGTAAATCTTGTAAATCTTTCCTATATAAAGGTAGCATTGTAACCTTTCCAGAAGCCTCTATATTACTTAACAACTTTTGATGATCAAATACTTCAAGAATCTTGTGACTTGAATTCTTGTTCATTTTAATCTTTTACTCGACAGAGGTCATTGACATTCTTTGTTCTTTCTAAGCTCTTTCTTTATCATAACTAGAGTTACATGACATCCTTTGTTTTATTAACTAAAATGTATCAACATATTTAATGAACATATATGTTGGGCCCATCTTCGATCCCATGCTCAGCATGGCAATGCTCATCTAGTATAATATATGTAGGTATTTTGTAAAAAGCAAAAATTAACACCAAAAATAACTAGAAAAAGTATTTTGGCTAAATAAAATAAATATTTCACCATCTTTGTAATTCGAAATCTTGACTAGTCAACTAAAATGTGGAGAGCCAAACATAGATTGTCAGCAGGAATAAGGGTGGGTGCCACCCCTCTGCTTGTATTACAGCTGAGTATATTTCCTCAAGTCGGGCCCTTCAAGACCGAAAGAGCTCTTGAAATTTTGTCCATCCCCTCTTGTGGATTTCCTTGACATATTTCATGAACTCCATCTTGAGATCCTTGGGACATTCTCACCCTTAGCTCATTCTAGTTCTACCGACCATGTATTCCATTCACCTTACTAGAACCTCCTTTGCCGGTAGATTTGGCACTTTCGGAATTAAGTTAGGGTGCCTTTGATATGCTGAATTAAGATTATGATCTATCCTTTCTACATGAGGAGCTTCATTATCTCACCTTGTTGGGTGGCCAACAACCTCACTTTTTTTTCCAGGCTCATATTCCCACTATCTTTGTCGTTCATGCAACCCTCGTCATCAGAATCATCCGTTTCATTGGGATAGTATCATGCATGTTAAAACCAAGAACTTGCGCACTTCGACCCTTGTTGTTTGGAGTTTTCCCATCGATAAATGACTAACCATGTGGCCTAAAGGGAATCTTCTCATTGTTCATGACTAGGCCGCTATTATCCTGGTTGCATTCAACTGCTGAATTGGTGCTGGCTATAATATTTTGATGTTGATAAATTTCTATTTAAAATAAAATTCTAACAAGTTAGTCAATAGAGGATTAGGAGATCAAAGTAACACTACAATTTCTCTAGCCCCACAATGGACACCAAACTGTTTACCCGTAAAATGATACATTTGACTATCTTAGAGTAATAAGGGCACATGAGTTAGATTGATCTTACTAATGAAATGGAAATCACAGCGAAGGACATATAATATGAAAATAAAACGAGAAAAGTAATTAATCGGGCGTTTATTAGATCTTGGAAAATCAGGCTCACATTGTTCGAAGAATAATGTCATCGAAATGACTTGAGAGTTGAAAATCCAAGTGCTTTTAATCTAGAAGTATGCGTATACAATATATGAATAAAAAATCTCAAGCCTAATAAAAATATCTAATGGGCTATTTATAGGGGGTTTTAAATGCAGTTGCATAGACTTCATCCTTCTTCTAGTTTCGTCACTAACTATGTGGTTGCATACCAGTAGTGAAAATCTTGGCTTTTCCTGTGATTTGCAAGCTGACAAACACACCTTATATCTATCATTCAATCATTATCTACGTGTCTAGAACTTAACCTCTGGAGCTAGACGAGCTATATTGGTGGAAGTTGGTTCAAGTGACACTGATCCTAAAGTCTTTTGGAGAGGCGAGCAGCTTTTAGTGGCTTGGTCTGCTGAGTGTCTAGTCAACATTTCCCTGTCCCGGTCCCTCATGATCGGATGCATGTTCCATGTTTTGTCTGTCATTTTCCAGCTTGAACGGGATCGGTTTTTACCACCGCACACTCTCCTATTGCTTAATACTAATGTGTGTACATGTACTTCACACTTGCAAAAAAAAAATGTAGTGCAATGGAGAGTTTGTTCTCTCTAGAAAGGTGATAGGAAATTCTTACCTTGTAGGTGCTTTTGGGGTCGAATTAGATTCAAATCTATTTATTGGTATTATGTTGATTTTTGAGCTAAATTATTTTTCCATTTCAGCAATTCAAATATTTGGAAGTTCTTTAGATTATAAAGAAGGACATGTCAATTTTGTTATTAAATTCGATATTGTAAGGAAAGGGTGAAAATATCCTTTTGCTCTGCTTAAAGTACACATTTTTTCTTGGCCACGAGATGTTAGTCAAGTCAATGTTTGTTTCTTATCTTTAAATATTTGACAAGTCAACTTTGGTAGCATTTTCCCTATCTCGGCCCATTACAACTTTCCTGTTTATGTTGGTGACTTGTGTTCAGCTATGATACCGCGATTTCATCAAAGCTAATTAATTATCCAATCAAAGCACTTTAAAAAGAGAAAGAAGAGATTGTAGAGAATTTGGCATCTAGTACTATAGTAATATACTCCACATAAAAAGTGGACAATCAAACATAAGGAGCCAGGAAAATTAACCTTATTCATGTTGTAAAATCTACTTTTTCAATTCCCAAAAAACGAGTTTCTTGTCCTTTTTCATTGTTTGCTTACTTGCGCTGCATTTCAGTCCGAGTTTATAGAGTGACGTATATGAAAATGAGGAGAGCATTTTGTTGTTGATGTTGAGGCAACTATGGGGATTTAAATCAATTATGGGATTCCAATTCCTCGCACTTGTAATTGCAATGGTGTAGACTGAAATGGTTCTGTCGCAAGAATCTCTATTGAAATGAATCAACTTGTGGAACAATTTCACCAATCATATGTGGACTTAAAAGCCTACAACAGATAGACCTGAGTCAAAAAACATCATAGGATAATTTCCTACCTACTTGTACAACTTGCTCCAACACAACGATCTTTCTTGGAATCAATTCCATGGACCACTACCTAGTGACCTTCATTTTCTTATCGAATATAACCCATTTAGATATGGCTTGAAATAGTTCTAGTGTGATCTAGGAGCCATAGGCACCGCACTACCGAGATTTGATATCTATCTCTTAAGTTGATAATTTCCAACACTTCGATACACTTGAAACCAAATGCAAATCTATCAAAGCATGAGACTTTGGATGTATCCTATATTGAGACTTTAAGCAAGCAACAATTACGAGAGGAATTAGGAAGACTAAAAGTTGAAAGACGATATCACGTCCCGAGCTTACACCACTAGACGAGACACGGTACTTGGAGTCCCAAAAGTAACCCCAAGTCAACCCCTCGTCTATCATACATGGCATTACGAGTAGACATAAAAATATAAGGGAAGCTTTAAAGTAAACCATAAAACATTTATGTAGATGGAGCTAAATCATAAAATTTTAAAACATTTTTACCAAAACTACCGCCCAGTCTCTGGTGGCCATAGTCTAATTGGCGAGTCCTTTCCCTTTGTTCCGCTCCATGTCTTTTAGTTTTTCTGACTCAATCTGCTGGGCATGAAAAATAGAATTTGGAGAGAGGCCAATATCCTTAATAAGCATCATTGTCACTCTTTAAGGACTAGGTTCGACACCCGTGTAAACTTCAACATGTGAGCCCTTTTGGCTAGGACACCATCTACGGAGCATATTTAGACGCTTTGGTGAACTCGAGCATATTCTTCCTCTCTTGTCCTATTTTCTGTCTCCAAATTCTGCTTCCTTCTTTTGCCTCCACAGCTCCCCAATGGAAGAATCTATCTAGGAGGCTATAGTGAACTCCTCCCATTCCACTAGTCCTGCTCCCGCGGTCTCCCCTCTTCCGTTGCTCGTACCGAATCCCGGGCTACCACTTTTAATTGGTAGCGTAAGTCGACACTCTCGAAGGAGATGACACCCATGATCAAGTGATCTTTCTAATCTCATCCACCAAACTCCTTAGGTCCTCTCCCACCTTAGATCCCTAAAAATCTGGAGGGTTCATTCAGATTGTAATATCCCAAACCGAGGCGAGTGGACTGCCCGGACCTATTGTTGTTGATTGGAACCTGTGGTTCACACAGTTGAAGTAACCGTTTGACGGCAGTGGATAAGGCTCCCTGAATTCCGCGGTGAACTTGAGTCATCCTAAAAGGCTGCTAGAGCTGGTGGGGAAGGTCGGTGAGCGTTATGGCCCTTCTTCCATTACCACGTCAGCGGGGCATAATTTTACGAAATAAGAAACGTGGCACAAATTAGGAGAATGATTCTAGTATTGAATTTCCAACGCACGATAAAGAGTATGAATAAAGGGAATTTTTCCTAATAACATCTCGTAGCCTCCCTATCATAAGTGTGGCACACTTCACGCCCATGAAAAGGACTCTACTCGATGTCGCTTTCGGATATTCGAGGATACACTAAACTTAGTGCTCACGATACCATGTTTCATGCCCCAAGCCAACACCTGGACGAGACATGGTACTTGGAGTCACGGGTAACCCCAGTTAACCCCTGGTCTATCATACACTAGCATTACGAGTAACATAAAAATATAGCGAGAAGCTTTAAAGTAAACCATAAAACATTTATGAAGATGGAGCTAAATCATAAAATTTAAAACATTACGTACCAAAACTACAAATGCGGAAAAAACAAGTACGCATGCGGCCACTTAAAGCGGATTGAGTTACTGGGACAAGCCCTAGCTAACTCTAAATCTAAATGATAAAGAAAACTGAATACAAGTAATCTTCATCCTCGAAAGATGAGGATTCACGAATAGAACGGCTAAGTCTTGAGGAGATCGGCTAGCGAGGCATCACTTGAGATCTGCCGGTTGTATCATAAAAAAAGATACAACATAAAAGTATCTTGTCAGTACTTTGAATGTACTGAGTAAGTGAGAAACCATAACACAATGGAATAATGGCGTACTACGGACATGTAATGACCAACGAAACTCTTGGCCGAAATAACTATAATAAGCGAGATGAGTACAAAAATGACCCTATATGATGGTCAAAGACATGCTGCGAATCTAAGGTACTAGTCGAAGAGCATGCGAGACTCATAACTATATTGAATAGTCTGAAACTATTCTGAACTAAGCTAAGTTGAGACTAAGCTGAGGCCAGAGCTAAACTCATCTTGAAATTTGGCCGAGATAATGAGGCCCAGGCAGAGCTAGTGGGAGAGTCTATAACCAATAACATATAATCACGTGATCTAGACATGGAGTCCGATTTATACACCCCATCGATGGGACCCAATATACCTTGATGAGCTATAAAGGCATGAAACTAGGTGATCACAAATCTGGGGCTATGAGGTAATGTGGCATTGTAACCTACGGTGGCAACGTAGTTTTGAAACTGGGTGCGGTGGAACCTGATCCCAGCTCGGTTATAAGTCCTACTCCCACTAGATATTTCTAGGCCCGGCCCACTAGTGATATCTCAAAGCGAGGCCCAGAATAGTTAGGGAATGCCTATCTGGAAGCTTGCAGTCTTATCGCCTTCGGATTTTATGGCGGAGTTCCTAAGGCGAGTCGAGTTGCTATCTGAAGCGTGTAACCGTCTAAAAGAACAAAATGTAATTACGAAGAAATTTTGGGGTCCTAAGGATGGTCGGGCTTCCTATCTAAGTGTCATGTCCACCTAACTAACCACTAAAGCGATATTGGTGCAGTCGATAGTTTGGGAGGCACTACGACACCTCAAGGATTTATGGTCAAGCTAGATCGACATTTCGACTTACCTTGATATTCTAACATTTTTAAGCGAAGCTGCTTGACATCAACCTAATGATATTTTATCACCAACTAACAATATGGGGATCCTCAGCAAGAAGGAATCAAGCAGAATTTCCTTTGTTTAATCACTATTGAAAGATTCTAGATTTTCTACGTTTAAGGACTAGGGCTAAATTTCACATCACAGGAACAAAGATCATTTCGAGTCACAAGAGTGAGGTGGGAATCATCAATAGTTAACATAAAATAATATTCCCGTGAATTAAATGAAGTATGGCTTGATAATTTCTTAACATTCGATAATCTGCGGGCTAGAACTGATAAAAAATATAGGGAGGATTTTGGGGACATAAAGGAAGAACTATTCCCTTGTTGAATACCCATGCGGTGGAAGATCAGAAGAATTTCCTTGAGAACCTTAAGAGAAGTGAAATTTGCCCTAGTTCGCCCCACTCACAGCTCTGAGAGAAACTCTATGATATTTATGCGAAAATACGTGCGGGAATGAGGGGAAAATATTTAGCCGCCCTAGTTCTTACTCTGAAAGCTCCTGAGAGAAACTCTATGATATTTATCTGAAAATCTGTGCGGGGAATGAGGGGGAAAATATTTAGCCGCTCTAAATTCCCTTAAATTGTACCAAAATGACGTAGCTTAGAGTCTAAGAGAATAGGAAATTACAAAAACACCCTTTGAAAAATTGCAGTAAAAATGACTGTCAGTCCCCCACGAGGGACGTTACAGGTCATTCCCAGTGACCACGACTCATGTTCACAGTCATCGAGTGCTACCAATTTCCCCTGCTGGTCACCATGAGGCACACCACGAATTGTGAGCTGAGGGATGACTCATGGCGACCCACCCATCACCTACACTACCTAATGTTTTTTAGAGTCACCACGGGCGACACCACGACTCGTGGTGTCCCAAACGAGTTTTAATGAGGACCCGTCGGGTGCACTGCCTAACTCCTCCAACTTTCAGTCAACTACTGACCACGGATCCCCCCACGACTCGTGGTCATACCCATGGTCACCCCCTTTTCCAAATTTTCATCAAGTTCAAGGTCCTCACCACGAGTCACTTAACGACTTGTGTTCACCCCCATGGGACACAGAATGACTCATTCTATGACTTAGTGTAGATTTTCCAGTTTTTCCTGTTTTAAGTTTCGGGTCTAGTCTTTGAGTTTCTGTGGCATTACAACCTCATCATTGTACAGTCAAACTTGATAGGGGCGATTCCAAAAACATTTTCCTCTCTTTCAAGTCTCTGGACCTTTGATCTATCAAGCAATTACTTACAAGGGTCGATCCCAAGCTACTTGTTTCACTGGAAGAATTTAATCTCTCTTTATTTGGAAGATAACCAATTCTCGAGTAGGTTACCATTGTTGGATGCAAATATGGAATTGAGGGGGAGAACTCAAGAATCGTTTTCTAATCTTTCTGGTCTTTAAGTTTTGGATCTCTCAGGAAATCACCTTAATGGTTCAATTTCAAGCTACTTTTTTCTTTTCCAGAAGCTATATGCTTTGTCTCTGCAGGATAGCCAATTTTCTGGGAGTTTACCTACTATAGCTGGAAAATTGCGATTAACAATATTAGATCTTTCTTCGAATCATCTTTCTGGATATATTCCACAAGAATATGACAAGAATCATTACTTAGTTAGCAATAACCTAAATCTATGTAGCTATTGACGATAACCAACGCTACTTTCCTCTTTTTCAGAATTTGAGTTCAAATGAAAAAGACGAAGAGGCAGAGGTCGAAATGAAGAAGAATAGAAAGGAGAGGGAAGTTTCAGACAAGGTTAAGTGAATGTTGATAAAACCTAAGTCATTCTTCCCTTGTCTGATTGTTGAGGTGGAGAAATCTCAACCCACCATCAGAAATAGCCAAGATGAAATTGTGGCCATCTGATTAAAGCACAATTGGAGAAGATAAGATTTTGCTGATAGAATCCCTTCACGTGACTAACATGTGAGGGAATAAAAATTTTTTGGGTTGTTATGCAATTGTACAAATAATAAAGTGACAAGTGTCTAGATATTTTTTTATTTACTTTATTATATACAAAATAGATGTATATATACAGATTTTCGGATTGGAATACATCATTTAGAAAATTTTCCAAAATTCTGCTCAATCTTACATGGTATTAGAGCAGTAGCTTGATACATCTTTCTAAATGTCAATTACTTTCCCTGCATCTAACATCTTAATCCTCTCATCCAATTATCAATATGACTGAACAAGAAGGTACTAGTGTGACTGGAAATACAACCACCATTGATATCAATCACCCTTATCACCTTAACTCTTTAGATTCACCCAGAATGAACCTTGTTAATTATGTCTTCGATGGAAGAGGTTTTCCAGGATGGAGGAGATCAATTCTAATAGCTTTGTCTACTAAGAAAAAGCTTCGATTCATAAATGGAAGCTACAAAGCTCCAAATCAGATTGTAGTAGAATATGAGCAATGGTCATGTTGCAATGACATGGTGACATCTTGGTTACTAAATTCTTTAACTAAGGAGATTGCAGATAGTGTGATCTACTCCACAATAGCAAAGGAGTTTTGGCACAGCTTGGAGCATATGTTTGGAAAGTGAAATGGAGCCAAGCTATATCACCTACAAAAAGAGATCTCAAGGTTAGTTTAAGGAAATAATGATGTAGTTGGATACTTCACAAAGCTCAAGAGACTGTGGGATGAACTAGATTCACTCAACCTGAACATTTCTTGCACTTGTAAGTGCGTGTGTGAGGGTAAGATAAAGTTGGCTATGTCTCTGGCAGAATAGAGGCCTATACAATTTCTCATGGGGTTAAATGATATTTATGCAAAAGCAAGAGGAAACATCTTGATGATGAATACTCTGCCAAACATGGACCATCCATATTCTCTTCTACTTCAAGATGAAAATCACAGAGAAGTGTGTGTAAATGTGAGCTACAACAGAGACTCTTTTACTTTTATAGCAACTTTACAAAATAGAATTAATCAAAGGATTGGAGGTCAAATGATGAGGACAGCAGGATCAGTACAAAAGAAATATGGTGTGAACACACAAAAGTTAGTTAAAGGAGTCCAAAGAGGCAAACCAAGGAGGACAAAAGATACTCCAAATGTGAGTTGTACTCATTGTGGCAAAACATGACATGTTCAAGATGATTGCTATAGGATCATTGGGTTACCTGAGGATTTTGAGTTCAAAAAACCCAGAACCTATCAGGGAAAGGCAAATGGAGTGGTTGCAGGTAAAGAAATTAAAGTTTCCAACATCACACAGGCAGAAGTGAAAACCAGCAGCTCTTACGGTCAATGTTTAAGCACAGATCAATATACTGATCTCGTTCAGCAGGTGATTAAAGATGTGGAAAAGAGGCAAGGAGGACCTTCACATGGTGGATTTAATGTAGAGGCCATTCCCGGTACCATCTTAAAATACTCAGGAACCTGTTTCTCTATTTTAATTCTAGCACCTGGATCATTGATTCAGGTGCTACAGAACATATGTGTTTTGATTCTAAATCTTTCATATCTCTACATTCTCTCTCTATCCCTTTGAGCATCACCTTGCCTAACTCTTATAGAATTGGTGTTGCTCACATAAGAAGTATTCCCATTGATAGGGCCTTCTTCGGTGTCCCTACTATATTCCCATTGTCGATACTAGATGTGTTCGACCCCTTTCAACTGATATGAGGCCAACTCAGCACACTCAACTCCATTCACCCCCATGACCTGGGTAATCTTCACAATCTCGTCAATGAACTCATGTGGATCCTCATCCATCTTGGACCTAAGAAACTGAGGCGGGTTCATCCTCAAGAAATCTCTAACTTGAGTTGTCGCCGTATTTCTGTTTTGTGAAACATGTGGCACCGCCTGCTGGTTGACCTGAGCGGTCAAGGTCTGCGCTAGCATCTGAATGGCTGTCTGGAATTCAGCATGGGCAATCGGCTCCGGTGCATGGTGCTCCTAGACTGGTGGGGCTTGTTGGTGCCCGTCTCCATTGCCATCCTCGTGGCCATTTCCATTTTTGTTCCTCCTACCGTTAACTCTGCAGGGAGCCATGATTCTGCAATCATGAGTAGCACAATTTACAAGGACAAGGAGGCATTTTATTGCACGACATAGATTATGAAATATGAGAACATTTCGTAAACGTCTCATAGAATCTTCGTCATAAGTGTGGTGCGCTTCACACCCTTGAAAAAGAATTTACTTAACGCGGCTTTCAGACACCCTAGGACACTTCAAAACCTAATGCTCTGATACCATGTTTGTCACGACCCGAACGTAGACCCAGATCGCAACACGAGACAAGGAGCCCCGAGAGACTCCAAGTTGACCCATGGCATGAACATACATCTAACCCAATGAAATAAGCGAAATACTCAACTTAATAACATAGGGGAAGCATAATCATGACATAACATAGAAAATGAAATGCACTTCATACATGATAGCTGAATACTAGATATAGTTTGAAAGTCTCTAACATATCTGATGGGTTGATGGGACAACACCTCCAACTAATTCGACAAGTCTAGAAAACTGAATATAAAGGATAACTGATATCAACTGGTCCTCGGGAGATGAGGACTCACCAATGAACTGGAAGCTAACTCCGAGAACGAGCTAATGATGGTGTTAGGTCTAAAGATCGGAGCCTGTATCATAAAACGATACAATATAAAGTATGTGGTCAGTAAGTGGAATGTACCGAGTATGCAAGATAAGTAAAACAAACATTTCAAATACATAAAAGCTCGTAAGAGTAGGACAACATGCTAATAGCATAAATATCGTGATATAACATAAGGCTCAAGGTTTTCAAAACATTCGTAATTCGTTCATCATCATAGTCATAAGAGAAAACTTTATAAATCATAACTTGAGCCAAAGTAATACAAACATAACAATGCATAAAAACATGCGGAACAATGGTAGGACGTGTCATAACCGACACCATCATGGTAGAGCCTTACATGATGCCCAGACTATCTCCCTCAAGTGGGCAAAGTCGTCCCCGCTTTCTAGGTCGGGGACGTTTAGTATGTGATACCATGAAGGAGGGGATCCATTAACATTGCAATCTATCAACCTGAACCTACGGTGGCACGTAGTTATGAGACACCGGCGTAGTCCTTTGAATGCGGGGCTACTCAGTGCTAGACACTGCTCCCAAAAATATTCACATTAGGCTCGTATAAAAATCATAAACATCATTCATGAGATTCATGGCCAAATAAACATTAACATCGTTTATCCCTATTTACATACATATTTATCCATGAATCGGCCAACGTCATAAATCGATCAATCATGAAGTCCATATCACAAATCATAAATCATACTTGAACATGTGAGCATTTCCCCATACTTTAACATGATTGAAAAAATACTCAATTCACTTGAATATATGATTATAAACATGGGTAACTTGAAAACATTCTTTTCATCATTAATACCTCATCATACATGAACATTCATCATAAATCTCAATTTTCATAAACTCCTCATAAGTGGGCATTTAAATTTATAAAGCTTGAAACATAATTTTAATGAAAAACAACGTAAAACATACCCATTATTCGTAATTCAATAATAAAAACTCATTTTGATCATACCCATGTAGAGAATTAGAAATTTCATGCATTGGGTTAAAACCTCATTGAATCAACATAGGAATTTCTATGATTTAGAGAGAGATAGCGAATGGGTGTGAACAAATTCACCCATTCATAACCCTATATACCTGGGGAAGATCTGATTTTACCAACCCTTGAATTCTCAATGAAGGTTTGAAGAAGACTTTAAGAAGAATGAGCTTGATCACCTCTCTAACTCTCTAGCTTTTCATGCATGAGCAAGAATAGCCTAAAATGAACTTAAACCTCTTAAAACTCATCATTCATAGCTTAAAAAAATGTAGTTTAGGCCTTAGGATTATAGAAATTATGGAAAAGCCCTTACTAAATTCGCAGGAAATAACTGACTATCAGTCCTCACGAGGGACTAGAAAAGTCATTTCCTAAGGGAACGAGTCATGGAATTGGTCGTCCAGTGTGTTGTCTAATAGTTCATCTGAGCTCATCAAGGGGGACGTCATAAGTCATTGCAAGTGACCACGACTAGTGGTCACCACTCGTCACCTTCACTGCCTAAGATTTCAATTTATTTCCAACATGCTAACCACGACCCATCCCATGAATAGTGGTGACTGACCATATCTCGCGGGGACCTTCCGCAGGGTACACTGCCAGGCCCCCTTCTCTTTCCTTAAACCCTTGCCCAAGACTGACTCAACTAGTCATGGGGGCTGACCAGGACTCGTGTTCAGGTCTGTGGGGACCTCAAACTCTAAAATTTCAACCCAAACCTTGAACTTCCCCATGAGTCTCCTCACAACTCGTTCTGTGACCTGGTGCTTGATTTTTAGTTTTCTCCGTTTAAACTCCCGATTCTGATATTTGGGCTTCTGAAATATAACATTCACCTAACTCAGATTTACCAAGTCTTGACTCTACCTCTACCATAGCACATAGAAGATTTGCAAGAGTTGCGCACAAACCTAGTTATTTCACTGATTATATCTGCAACAACATTGTCCTCACTGATCTTACTAATGCTTGTTTTTTCCATCCTACCCAACCTACCTCTTATTCTTTTGGCTCTTTATCCCTACATAACTAGCATCAATTTCTTTCCATTTCTAACATTATAGAACCTAAGACTTTTGACCAAGCTTCTAATCATGCAGGTTGGAGGAAGGCAATGGAGGGAACTTGCAGCTCTACAGTTTAATCATACCTGGGATCTAGTAGAGCTAACTCTAAAGAAGAAACCTCTACCTTGTAAGTGGGTCTACAAAGTGAAGTATAAATCTGATGGTTCAATAGAAATGCTTAAGGCAAGGTTATTTGTGAGGAGGGATATTCAACAGGAAGGAATAGATTACATAGAGACATTCTCACCAGTGGTCAAGATGACCACCATAAGATGTCTCCTTACTGTTGCATCAAGAAGGGGTGGGAGGTACATCAACTGGATGTCAGTAATGCTTTCCTACATGGTGCCCTGCAGGAAGAAGTCTACATGAAAATTCCTACAGGTATGCCTTCTCCTAATCCTAAACTAGTTTGTCTTCTAAGAAAGTCCTTATATGGTTTAAAACAAGCATCCCGACAATGGTATGTTGAGTTGGAAGGTGCACTCACTTACAAAGGCTATACTAGGTCTCTCAATGACTATTCTCTATTTCTCAAGAGAGGTGGAGAGCTTGTTTCTATTCTACTAGTATATCTAGATGACATTTTGATAACAAGCAATGACTATGTGGAAATTCACAACATCACACAGTTTCTTCACACAAAATTCAGAGTTAAACATTTGGGGAACATTCATTATTTCCTAGGCATGTAGATATTACGAGAAAAGTAAGGGTTTATCATCACTCAAAGAAAGTTCACATTAGACCTTTTAAAAGAATTTGATTTTTTAGGTGCTAAGGTGCCTTCCCCACTTGATCCATATTCAAAACCCTATGCTATTGATGGACCACCATGTTCCGACCCTAGTCTCTACAGGTATCTAGATGGAAAACTCAACTACCTCACCCATACTAGGCCTGATTTATGTTTTGCAGTCCTAACACTAAGTCAATACATGCAACACCCTCTTGTATCACATTTTTTAGAAGCTCTTACAGTATTAAGATACCTGAAAGTTGATCCAGGCCAAGGGACTCTTTTATCTTCAGATCCATCATTCAATTTTCTAGCCTTTTGTGATGCTGATTGGGCGTCATGCAGAGACTCTCGTTGTTCGGTGAGTGAGTATTTTATCACTCTTGGTGGAGCACCTATTTCCTGGAAGTTGAAGAAGCAGGTATCAGTCTCTTTATCATCTACTGAAGCTGAGTACAGGTCAATGAGAAGAGTGATAGCAGAGATTACCTGGTTGGTTCGGCTTCTCAATTGTCTGTCAACTCCTCCCTGTTGCCCATCATTGTGCACTCCAATAGCCAAGAAGAGATAAACATCACCAATAATTCAGTCTTTCATGAGCGGACAAAGCATGCGGAACTGGATTGTCATTCTATGAGACAACAGTTCGTCTCTGGTCTGATTATTCTCCCCTTTATTCCCTCTGATCAACAGCTAGCTGATCTTTTCACCAAACCCTTGTTTGGGGTTTCTCATCGTTCTTTTATCAATAATTGGGGGTAATTTCACCACCCTCCAATTTGATGGGGGATATTGACGATAACCAACACTCCTTTCCTCTCATTCAGAATTTGAGTTCAAATGAAGAAGATAAAGAAGACAAAGAAGCAGGGGTCGAAATGAAGAAGAAGAGAAAGGGAAGGAAAGTTTCAGACAAGGTGAAGTGAATGTTGATAAAACCTAAGTCATTCTTCCCTTGTATAATTGTTGAGGTGGAGAAATCTTAACCCACCATCAAAAATAGACAAGATGAAATTGTGGCCATCTGATTAAAGCACAATCGGAGAAGATAAGATTTTGTTGATAGAATTCCTTCACGTGACTAACATGTGAGGGAATAAAATTTGTTTGGGTTGTTATGCAATTGTACAAATAATAAAGTGACAAGTGTCTAGATAGTTTCTTTTATTTAATTTATTATTTACAAACTACATGTACATATACAGATTTTCGGATTGGAACACATCATTCAGAAAGTTTCCCAAAATTCTACTCAATCTTACAGTAGCAAATATACCAACCATTACATCCAAGTTCCACGTTGCAATGGAAAAACAAGAGTAGTTGTTTCCATCGTGGCCCCTGTTGCACTTTTATTCATTGTAACATTGTTATGCTACACAGTTAAAAGGAATTGGAATTACCCCACAAACCAATTCATGTGGAGGAAGAAGAGGCATGAAAAACAAGATCCTGAGTGGATGTTCATTTCTTTCTAGCGGTTGGGATTCATAGAATCTGAAATTCTGGTGAATATGACAGAAGAAAATTTGATTGGAAGTGGTGGATCTGGGAAGGTCTATCGAGTTGGTGTCAATACTAATGGGAACTTTGTCGCAGTTAAGAGAATATGGAACAACAGAAATTTAGACCATGGGCTTGAGAATAGTTCCTTGCAGAAGTTGAATTATTGGGTAGCATTCGTCATTTCAATATTGTGACAAATTGTGAAGTTGTTATACTGCATTTCTAGTGGAAACACAAAGACTTTGGTGTATGAGTACATGGAAAATCAAAGCTTAGACAAGTGGCTGCATCACAAGAGAAGAAGTGAAAGAGCTATTACTGCTTCAGCATATTGTGTCTTCGAATGGCGTACTAGACTGCAAATTGCAGTTGGAGTTGCCCGAGGTCTATGTTACATGCATCATCAGTACTCCCCCCAAATCATTCATCGGGACATTAAGTGCAGTAATATCCTTTTAGACCATGAACTGAATGCCAAAATTGCATATTATGGACTGGCTAAGATTTTGGCCAAGTGGGGAGAGACGAAGACTGCTTCTGCTATTGCTGGAGCATTTGGTTACCAAGCTCCAGATACATTCACTATTCTCATATTGAAATAAACAAAAACACACTAGAGTGTATGTATGTATGGTCTTATCGATTTTATCCTAATACCTTGTTATTTTATTTGGAATTTCAGAGTATGCATACACGTCGAAAGTGAATGTAAAGAGTGTTGTCTACAGCTTTGGTATGGTGCTATTGGAGATGGTTATTGGGAGAGAACCAATAAATGGAGATGAGCATATAAACCTCGCACAATGGGCATGGAACTACCATGAAGAAGGCAGTCCAATTGTTGATACTATTGATGAAGAAATAAAGGAAGCATGTTTCTTGAAAGAAATGAGTTCCATGTTCAAGTTGGGGCTTATTTGCACCAGTACTATGCCTTCTGCTAGGCCTTCCATGAAGCAAGTTTTGCAAATTCTATTACTCGGCCTTACTACTTCTTCCTAGCAATTGGCTGTGAATCAAGGATTATCACTGCTTTTCTCATCTTTATTAGCACTAAAAAATTAGAAGTCCAAATTCTTAGCTGTCTTATTAACTGAGTAGGTCCTCACTGTACCTTCTTTGCCAGTGAAGTGATAATTCAACTCTTTATTTTTTTGATTTTTTTCTCTTTCCATTAGTTTAATCCACTCATAAAAAGGGATAGATTATAGATTATGGAGAATACGCACTGGTTTGCCATTATTCATATAACAACAACAACAACAACCCAGTATAATCCCACTCAGTGGGGTCTTGGGAGGGTAGAATGTACGCAGACTTTACCACGTTCGCAGAGGTAGAGAAGCTGTTTTCAATAGACCCTCGGCTATAAGAGAAACAGAACCAACAACAAAATAACAGCATAAGAGACAACATATAATATCAACAGCAGCTAGAGCTCGCACCAAAACACACAACAGCAGTACAATAAATGATAAACAAGTAGCATCAGGTAGGAAAACAACGAAAGACAGAAACTATAAGAGAAAAAATAGGCCTACCTACTGTCACGCCCCGCCTTGGGAGGAATGACCGGCACCTGGTGCCCTACTAAGACCTAGACTGCTGGACTACTGAGCCTAGGCACTTCTGGTGCTAGGCTAGCTCTAAGTCTGGGTTCATGGATCCAACGGGCTATATAACGGCTATAAATACAGCCTCCGGCCGACTAGGTCGATAGCCACCTATAAGGAAGCAACAGCTAACCAGAACAACAGTAGTATGAAGGAACCTATGCGGGCTGACAAGGCCACAATGCTGTCTAGTTACTTCTGAATCAAGAAAACAGGTGCTAAACTGCTACGTGACCGAGAAGGTCACCACTACCAACTGAATAAGGCCCCACACAACCATCATAAACAAACTAAAACATACACATGGCCTCACACGACCGGTACAGCTAACCACAGGGAATACACAATCTGCAAGCCTCTAAAAATACTGATAAGATGGTCGGGACAGGGCCCCGGCCTACCCATACTCTACAACAAAGAAAATAAATAAACCTCTAGCTATCTAGCTTCGAATGACAGGAGCTGATGACTCTGTATGCTGGCTGGAATTACGAAGGATCGGCTCCTCGTATATGAGTACCTGCAGCCAAACAATGCAGCACCCCCAAATGGGCATCAGTACCACTGGTACCGAGTATGCAAAGAAAACTGAACATAACTGAAGATAAACAGTAAACTGGTAGTTACTGAAATGATAGAGGATAGCTAAAACTGTCTGGAATAGCAGAATCTGTACTAAGCTTAACCGCACTGGAAAGAAGATAAGAATCATACCTATCGATGCAGCGTCCTGCTATCTATCAATTTAGTAAGTAACACACACATATATATATAGCATACAAGAACCTATACCAACCTCCATAAGCCGGAAGGTTCCAATCAACATGCAATCTATATAACCCTACCTGGGTTAAAACCATCCAAAAATAAATTCACTCCACTCACCTAATAACTACGAGCATCTCGCCGGCCCCCTGGGTATGCAGCTTGGGCTCTCTGGTCCCCTGACTATAACTGTATCTGAGTCCGGAGGACTCCTGTAACTGTAATCTAAGATCTGTATCTATAATCTGTAATCTGTGCCCTGGGCGCAAGCGCTCGACATGGTATACTGTAATGCTGATAAGCCTGCTATGGGGAATGCTGCATCCCATCTTCGTCCTACTGCGGACGGCATGCCACTCCTTGGAGTGACGTATCCTCAC
>JACEIK010001801.1:101345-113465 GCA_018107945.1 Datura stramonium | reverse complement strand
CACCCTTCCTAACAAGCAAATAGTCTATCTGAGTCCTTATCACTGTACTTTGAAAGGTAACCAAGTGGTCATCCTTCTTCGAAAAACTCGAATTGGCTATCAACAATCTAAAAGGTCTAGCGAAATCCAAGATTACAACACAAAAGGATAGAAGTTATCCTTTAGCAAAAAAATAGGATGTGATTCTAAAGAACTCACTCCCGTGGCAAAAAACAGTCAATAGAGGTCTCAAATTAGAAAGTTATTGACCTTATCAAATTTTGTACTTATACTTGGCCTCTGGCATCTATTTAAGTGGAAAGATCCTTTAGCACCTCCAGGAAGTTGTTGGAACAAAAGAGGTATACCACTTGACTTATTGCTCGTAGTAGAAAGCTTAGCTAGGAAATCTGCTACTTTATTTGCCTCTGTAACAATGGTCAGTTGTAGCCTATATATTGGCCTGATTAATCATTTGGGAAATGTTGTCTTTAGTGAACTTCTTATCTTTTATCATGTTAGTAGTAAGCAAAAGTGCATCCAGTTCAATGCTGAAACCACTGGATCCATTCTGGATGCACCAGTCAATATGAAAAAAAAATTGCTTGAGCTTCTACAGTGTTGTTGCGGCTACATTTAATAGGGATTGGAAAAGCCAAAGCCATAACGAGATGAACTTGATCATTCCTCACAATGAATGATTAAAATTCATGCTTGACCCGCCATCATTTGAATTTTTTTTAAACATAGACATTTACCAAAATAATGTCATACACTCGTAGCCCTCCATGGGTGTTATTACAACATCCATTCGTTATTCAATGCCTTAGAAAGAGTTGAGAGTTTTAACTTTTATGCTCAAAATGTACACATCTTCAAAACATACAGAAGTCCCGACATATTTTAAAATATAGAAAGGTTAACACGACCTGATTATCTTGTTCCAGTTATTCATAATTTCATATCCTAAAAAAAGCAACACTTTTGTTGACACACATAGTATGTTTAAATTCATAGATACATATAAGACATGCTCGAGGGAGGGTGTACGATCCAAGTCCATGATACTTATTGTCTGTTATGGGTCTAGACTTTCACGAATTTGTCTCTTTGGGCTCTGCTACATTGAGCCCCAAAAATGCACGTATTATATGAATTTGAATTATGCCTTATAAAACTCTTTACTTTCCTCTCCATTTTGATGTGGGATTCACGTAAGGTGTCATATGTACCTCATCTTCATAAATTTTTCACACCAGAAGCTTATCAGTCCTACTTGACCCGCAGCCTAGAAGTCTGTCAATCCTGCTTGACCCGCCCTCATCTGCGTGCCCTCTGCCAGGGACGTCACAGAGGGTCAGAACAATACTGGAAACCAATTCAACAAACTTTTCCAGATCCACCACTCCGTTTGAATTTCTTATAGTTAAATTTAACACAACTTTAGAATATGGTTAAGTATGTCCTTGTTCATTTATATCATCATTCTTCTTCCAAGCTAGAACAGTTAGTCAGGCAGAGTGTATATTGCTTCACACTGCAACAGGATAAAACCAAACTAATTAAAACAAGTACCAAAAGTCCATTCTTATTGACATATTAAAGAATTGAAGAGTAGAAAAACTTGAACGCTTGTGGGGCATTTTACAGTTTCCAATCAAATAAGTTAGCCTAGACAACCAATGAATATCTAGTCAATGGTTTCAGCTTTTATCAATTGTGTAAAACTGTTGGAAATTCTCAAATGATTGATGGGACTCGAATTTTATTGGTAATATTTTTGCTATAATTATAACATTAAACATTCACATTGTCCATTGAAGAGTAGACCTAAATAATTACACCTACAGGTTGAGAAATTTGAGATTGACCTTTCATGTTAGCTTCTCCTTTTGAGAATGACAGAGAGGCGGGCTAAATATCCATAAGTATTGAACCATTTGCCCACTAGCATTAGGAGATTTCTCCATTATAAAAAAAAATTGTTTTGGATAAAGAATATATTTCTGTTGTTGATTTTTAGTTGTCATGTATATTAGTTGTTTTCAAATATTTTTCAATTTGAAAAATTAAGAGTGAAATAATTATTTTTTGAAACTCTGCTCTCAATATTAATTATTTTAAAATTAAAAAATATATAAATAGATAAAAATTAAAAAATTAACAAAAAATATATTACTCAAATTACACTTCTAATAAATAGATAACTAAAAGGTAACCGAGGGAATATTATTGTGAAGTGTTGTGGGTCATCTATTAAATGAACCAATGATTTACAACTCATACTGCATGCTAAATGGCAGCTGGACTTGGTCAGAAGGAGACAACTAGTCAATGGTTCTTGCTTGATAGTCCTTCACACTAATTTATCAGGAAAGCGCAGTGCAGCTACCACCCTAAATAACGCAAAATTGAAGTTACTTGAAGGAGAAATAAATAGGTTGACTTGAGCTACCTTTATTTATTGTTGAAGTATGAGCTCTTTATTAAATTCATAGGGACTTAACTGACTTCACCGTCAAATGAAAAGAAACACAAGGAGAAGCATCAATATGCTAAAAGAAAGCTCTCGCCACTTTTTCCGTAAAATGCAAATGTTCTTCCTCATATTTTTGGTCCTGATTAGCCCGTCATTCCAAGAAAATTTACAATTGGAACAGTCCGTATTGCTAAAATTGAAACAACACTGGAGCAATTCGGAGTTTCTCCAATCATGGAATTTGAATTCTTCAGTATGCAATTGGTCAGGAGTTTCATGCATCAATGACAGGGTAGTGACAGAACTACATCTTGGAGGAAAGAGAATTGCTGGAACAATTCCGTCAACAATATGTCAGCTCAAGAACCTTACCTTGATTGATCTCTCCAACAACAATATATCAGGAACTATACCAGTAAGACTGAAAGATTGCTCAGAACTACAACATTTGGACTTGTCCAAGAATTCTTTGAGAGACCGGATTCCAGGTGAGTTGTTTGGGATGAAACAATTACTTAATATGTATCTTAATGATAACATGTTGTCTGGTGAGCTGCCAAAACAAATACAAGTATCCCAACTGAAAAATCTTAATCTTTCTGAGAACTACCTCAACGGTTCGATACCAGAAGATATTGGGAACTTGAAAAATCTTGTGAAGTTGGATCTGTCTCATAATTCTCTAAGTGGTTCAATTATAAATCAGTTGTTCCAGTTGTATCATTTGCGTCACCTGTCACTAAGTTCCAACTATTTATCCGGTGTGATACCTGATGAAATGGACTTGTTTAGTTTGTATGATATGGATCTTTCTCATAACCAATTGACTGGTTCTATACCAAAGGGATTTGGGGATTTACCTGGACTCCATGCTCTGGATTTGTCTTATAATCAGTTATCAGGAGACATTTTGCTAAGTATAGAACATCTTAGGCCTAGAAATACTTTAAGGCTTTGTTCCAACAAATTCTCAGGGAGAATTTCTGCTGAATTTGTAAAGCTAACATTTGAAGAAAATTGCTTTGACGAGTCCAATCTTTGTTCGACATCCAAAAACTTATCCATCCCCGGCCTGCCCAGCTGCTCCTCTGGAGATGAGGTTAGAAAATCTTCGAGACCAAAACACTTGATTATAATTATTCCTATTGTAGGAGCAGGTGTAGCTATACAGTTAACATGGATCTTTTACATGGTCAGAAAACATTGGTGGAAAACAAAGAAACAGAATGTCAAAGATGACATGAAGTTTATTTCATTTCAGAAGTTGAAGGTGACTACAGAGGACATATTATCTAGCTTGAAAGACGAAAACATAATAGGAAATGGAGGGTCAGGGAAGGTCTATCGAGTTGTGATTGACCAAACAGGCAATACTTATGCTGTGAAAAGCATAGGGCATGGCAAAAAATCAGCTGGAAGACCCCAAAAGGAGTTCCTAGCGGAAGTCAGAGTACTTGGTAGCATTCGACACAACAACATTGTCAAGCTCATGTGTTGCGTCTCAAGTACAGACAGAAAGCTTTTAGTCTATGAATACTTTGAGAAACAAAGCTTGGACAAATGGCTTCACAGAAAGCAAAGAGCAGCATCACTAGGTCAAAGTAGTACCCTGGCCCTGGATTGGCGAAAGAGACTAAATATAGCCATTGGTGCAGCTCAAGGACTCTGCTATATGCACCATCATTGCACTCGACCCATCATTCACAGAGACATTAAGTCCAGCAATATCCTTCTGGACTCCGAATTTAATGCAAAAATAGCAGATTTTGGACTAGCCAAAATACTAGCCAGGCGGGATGACGATCCTGAGACAGCTTCCGCTATTGCTGGAACTTTTGGTTACATTGCACCAGGTACATTACAGTTCAACTGTCTATTTTCACCTCTTGAATTTTCAAAGAATTTTATCCAATTCTAATATGTAAAATTTTAATATTTGGTCCTGACAGAGTATGCCTCGACATTCAAAGTGAATATCAAGACTGATATCTATAGCTTTGGAGTGGTACTATTAGAATTGACAACGGGGAGAGAACCCATTATCCGGGATGAGCAAATGAATCTAGCACAATGGGCTCTACTGCAATACAAGGAGGGGAATTCCATCCTCGAGGCCCTTGATGAAGAAATCATGGAAGTAAGTAATTTGGAACAAATGAGAGGTGTTTTTGAACTAGGACTGATGTGCACTGGAGCATCACCATCTGGTAGGCCATCAATGAAGGAGGTTTGCTATGTTCTCCAAAGATGCAGAGACCCCAATTATTGAGGGACACAAACATTAAACATAATTGTAATTTGTAAACAAAATAGAATTAAAAAGACATGTTGGTTTAATATGTAAATGAGCACAACTTCAACGGGGAACTCATTTCTTGAAAGAAATCAAGTTTGGTTTTTTTATTCCTTTATAAAGATTATAAACAAGCGGATTGCCCTCTTTGAAATGTTATGTCTGAACGAGGCAAACCATATTATTGAGGAAATAAAGAATATCTTATTTTAACATGGAAAACCCTTCAAATCTAAAGTAAAAATACGAGAACATATAAATCCAAATAGATTCACTATAGCAATTGGTCACCAAAGTTTTTTAAAGTAGTACAACATCATTCCTATATTAATTTGACTAAGTGTGCAGTACAACTACTTTTTAGCTTTAAGTTGTTATTTTGTTATTTTTAGTTTGTGCTATCTTTCCCCAGTTTATAGAGTTGCATATATTTTTTTCTAGGTTAAGGGAGTATGTTTGGTAGAATCTGATGTGATTGTTGAAATGACGAATCTATCAACTTTGTAAGTTTAACTGAATTGAAAATGTTGTCCATCTTTTTCTCTACAAACAATATCTTTACTCTTCCAATTATTTTTCTTTTTATAGAGCTAATTATTTTATTTAGTTCTTCATTTGATATTAGAACCAACCCAATGAATGATATTCAAGTTATTCCTGGAATCAAAAAGCTCATTAACTAGAATTACGATACATGGGCAACATGTATAATATCCTATATGCAAGGTCAAAATCTCTGGGGAGTCGTCAAGAAAGTGACGTGACACACTCAAAGGAAAAGGATGTAAGCTTGTCATGTACTAAACCTGGGGAGGCGTGGCTAGCACCTAGTGTCTCACTTGACCGAGTTAGCCACTGAAACTCTTATAACTCGAATAGCAACTAGGCCGACTAGGCTGTCAAGATAACACGACTACAGTATAAGTATGAATAAACTGACAACCTCAAAACATGTATATATAAGACTGACAAGCTGGAAGTACCTCAAGGATTGAACAACAAGATGATAAGGCTATGGACTCTACAACTACTAAATACAATAACAACAAGGCCATAAACGACATACTAAAAACTCATGTAAATGTCTACAAGCCTTTAAGAGTAGTCTGACTAACATACATTTGGGACCTACCTATCTGTTATACACATACTCAAAAATAAAGGTGGACCTTTAATTTTTCAGCTCCAGGAATAATTGGAGCTTACCAGAAATACTGAACTCTGCAGCTCCTACTGGAGAGGTGTATCTGGGTTACGATCTAGGCTTATAGGTAAAATGCAGCATCCCCAAGAAATGGAGACGTCAGCACGAAAAAAAAAGTGTTGGTATGTAAGACAAAAATATTATTTGAGTAAGTTGCAATTAGTGAATGAGAGGAGGATATAATATGAAACTTGAAAACTAAAATCTGTGAGACTCATTAAGCTTTAATCTCCTTTACTCTTTTAAAAAAACTCAACACATGCCTCAAATCATATTGTAACTCATGTTGAGTACTCTGTGCCTTGGCGCACTCTGTGTGTGTGTGTGTGTGTGTGTGTGTGTATGGAAGCAATGCCTTGACTCACACTAACACATACAACTCACGCATATATAGTGCCTCAATATGGTAGTAGTGTATCGGCACATGCTAATTCACTACTAGAAATTGGGCCTATGGCAACGATATTTATGGCAACGGTTTTCAAACCGTTGTTACAACATGTATTGCAATGGTTAGACCCATTGCATAAGGTCCCTGATGATATTTATACAAATTAATAATAAAACCATTGCATTTATATCATAACTGTTGCCATAGAGTGTTTTTACATGATGGTAATGCTCAATCGTTGCAATAGATTCTTTGTTGCAATGGGTTTTTGCTATTGGTATGGTTAAATGTTTCCCTGTTTATTTTTCCCCTTTTTTTCACTGAACCCGCCAATACATATACACTCTTTATATTTTTTATTTTCTAAAAAAACATAAAATTGTATAAAAAAACTTTTGGCTTCACACAGGCATTTTGCGTTGAATCACCCTGTTCTCAATAATCCACTATTGTTGAACCACCGCCATTGTCAATAGTGCGCGATCATCAAGATGAATAACCACTATTGTCAATGTTAAATCTCTGCTTGTTGTCGTCAATCTTCACTGGTGTCATCAAGTTTATTATCGCTGACTTCTTGGCCTAAAAGAGCCCTAAAATCTATGGTTTGAATTGTTGCTCAGATACACTGGTCGACTTCGCATAGCCCTAATTCTAGGTTGTATTCTCTATTTTCTCATGTTAGTTTTGTATATATTTTTCATGTTCTTCCTTGCTTAACGGTAAGTCACTTCTATTTCCTTGAACTGTAGAACTTTCTGGTTGATATTGTGTATGGATGGTGATTTTGGTCTGAGGAAGAAATCGACACCAGTAGCTAAGGAAGAAATCGATGCTAGTAGTTGAGAAAAATCTATCGCTGGATAGTATTGGGGGTATGGATTTTATGATTTGTTTATATTTCTTCAAAGATATAAGAGTAGTTGTGCTGAGGAAGAACTCTCTTTATATTTGTTTCCACTCAGCTTCTAGTCTGTGATATAAGAGTTCGGTACATGAATTGATGGAAAAACTAAAGATAATACTTGTGCTGGATATATAATGATCGAATTCAAAAAATAATATTTAAGTGGTTGATAATTTAAATAGTTAAAATCACTTTATCTGTGTGGAAATTGCATACAATGGGAATGTACTATATTTACCAAAGAAATTATACAAACACCTTGCACAATATTGGGAACTTGTGTTATGGCAAGTCTTGGGGTGATATAACCAACTGCTCTCACAATTCAGGAGTCAAAACATTATTGAGTCTTTCAATGAATGAATCCAACAATATTTACAACACAGTTAAGAGTTTTTCACTTAAATTATACTCCCTGTCAGATTTAAATGATGTCCTTAAAATTACCAAAATTCAAATGAAAAAATGAAATCTCAAAGTAATTTTGGAACAAGATGATGTGAATTAGAATAAGGATTTTGGGGCTTTTCAAACCAAAAATGATCATCTGAAGGCTTGACAACCAAGTCTCTTTCTACTGCTATGTGCTTTGAGTTTGTCTTGCTAGTTTTATCAGTGTATGTCTATGTTTAGAATGTGAATAAACTAAACACAAATTACTTACAATGAAGAAAACAAATGATATCCAAAAATATGAATGCCAATCTGCACAGAAAAAGATAGAATTTTCACTTGTTTTAGAAAGTGAGAAAAAATATCTAGAAAAAAGAGGGAGATGATTCAAAGAACCAAAAAGTGGTTCTTGTGCTAGGCTCAGAATGAGAATGTTATATTTTATCAAGAAAAAACAAGGGGATATAAAATAGTAAAAGGACTATAGCTTACCTTGAACATTTAGAAACAACAATACCACAAATAATCAAAAATACCAACTGCATTTAAGAAACTTGTACAAACATTTTAAATAGTATCATTAATCCTTAAAACATGAATTACAGATCTACTAATAAAATGAAGCAATAAACATAAACTCTATTGTTTAAAGTAGTCTTGGGGGAGAATCAGAGTGGTTGTGAATAGAGACCTAGCATCTGACCCACGATAGAATGAACATCTACTTCTATTTCTGTTTGTATATTTTTCAGAATATACACCACCATATTGGTCATTCACTGTCATAATACACAATTAAGAAGCTTCTCAAACTCAGTAATTTATATCCGAAAAGACAACTTTCAGTACCAAGACTATATATGTTTCCTTTTTTCCTCCTCCAACTGCTTCCATCCAAGCATTCATTAGTTTCGAATCTAAGTAGACATAAACAATACATACCACATGATGTCACGACCCAAACATACACCCAGATCGTAGACACGGGACAAGGAGCCCCGACAGACCCCAAGTCGACCCATGACATGAGCATACATATAATTAAATCACATGAGTGGAAGACTTAATATAAAGAATGTAATCATGGCATAGAATAAGGGAAAAACAATACTAGACTTATACAATACGGCGAAAAACAACTTATAGTTTGATAAGCCTCTAAACAATCAAGGCGGATTGATGGGACAACTCCCCAACTAATCCAATATCCAGAAACTGAAAGAAATGCATGGAATGTGAACATGTAGCCCTCAGAACATGAGGACTTATCAAGTGTGTTGTGAGCAAGACTGAAACTAGCTATGGATGAGGATGAGCCTGAGAACTGGGACCTATATCATGAAACGATACATCAAAGAAAGAATGCGGTCAGTACGTGGAATGTACTGAGTATGCAAGGTAAGTAAAATGGACATTTAAAACATATATGAAATTCATAAATGATTATAAGAATACGACATCATGCTCATATCGTAAATCATAATATCATATCATATGACTCAAGGTTTTCAAAACATTCGTAACACAACTTAATCATAATCATAATAGAAGAGGTTCACTTAACATGACTTGAGCCAACGTACATAATCATAACATGCATAAATCATGAGGAATAGTGGGAGATTCTCTTAACCGACATACCCCATATGAGCATACATGAAGCCCGACTTGTAACCCTAGTCGGGAGGGTGTTCGTACCTTGCCAAGGGTAGGAACCATGAAGGGCGTGATCACACATGAAAAGGGCCATTTGGGCCAGGGACAACATGAAAGGGTCCCAACATACCTATAGTGGCACGTAGTTCATGAGATCCGAGGCTTAACCATGAGCCCCGAACCTACTCGGTGTTCGATACTACTCCCAAAACATATATAGTGCTCATAATAATACATACATGAGTTCATGGGCTAGTTAAATTATGATAATTGTAAACATGTTTTAACATATGTGAACTAGCCATTACTTGAGGCTCGTGGGTCGACCAAAAATATAATTCATGATTTATAAAATCCATACATACTTATAGATCATGCATGTAGCTTGAAATTCATAAGTTCATAGTAGATAACTTAATAAATTCATAAATAAATTCATAATTCATGTTGGGCTTATCAAAATACCAATGGATCATAAATCGATTCATCATGGGGCATGCATAAACAAGCTTAATTATTTAGAAATTCAAAATCAACAGTATTATAATCAATTTAAATCCTAAAAGATGATCAAAATCAGTAGATTATGATAAGATTTCAAAATCACAAGACCCATAATTAAATCATTAAATTTTATACAAATCAATTACAAAAACCCATGAATTTTTGATAAGTTATACGTAAAATCATAGAGTAGGAGCATGGGTGTGGAATGAACCACCCATTGATGACCTTACATACCTGAAAACGTTGATTCTTAATCTCCCTTGAAAGCCCAAGATGGAATTTAGAGAATTTGGGGAAGAACACCTTGAATCACCTTCTAGACTCCTCTATATACTCTTGCATGCATGAATGAGGCCTAACATGAGCTAATCTCCCTTAAAAGACCCCATTAAGAGCTTAAAACGACGTACTTTAGGCCTTAGGAATTTAGAAATTATGAAAACACCCTTACTAAAACACAGAAAATTCCTAGTTGCCAGACCCCCCGGGGAACCTCACGAGTCATTGCCAGGGGGTACGACTCGTGGCCCGAATCCGTCATGCTCACTGCCCAAACTCCTCAGGGGACCCCACGAATCGTGGTGGCTGACCACGACTTGTGGTCACCACCCGTGGTCCCCACTACCCAAATCCTTGATGAACCATGTAATCCAAGCCATGGGTGGCCTCACGAGTCGTAAGGTCTGACCACGAATCATGGTTACCATCTGTGGTCTTCACTGCCTTTCCCCACTATGCCAACTGGTCCACCTAGGCCATGGGAGACCTAATGAGTCGTGTGGCCTGACCACGACTCGTGGTCATGCCCGTGGTCTCACCCTAAAACTTATTCGTGCCCTTCTTGACCACGAGTCACTTCACGACTTGTGGTCACTCCTCACGACCCACATCACGACTCGTTCTATGACTTGGTGTGAATTTTCACTTTTTCTCCGTTTTGACTCCCGGGTCTGATCCTTGGGTTCTCGGGGTATAACAATATCTACCCCGTATGAACATTCATCAATGTTAGAAACATGCAAAAAAACTCAGAAACAAGCATCATCATATGCAATTGCTAATCATTTAAGCTGAAAACTGACTACCTCCGAAAAGAACTACATAACTGAACTGAATTTAGACATCACATATATTTACCACATCATAAGACAAACTTGTACGCAACAGAAAATAAAAACTGATTAGAGGTTTAGGGAAAAAACTAATACCTCAAGCGGAAACTGAGCCGGTAGAGAACAGGTGTGGGTATCTAACCATCATATCCGCTTCTGCTTCCCACGTAGCTCCTTCAACATGCTGATTTCTCCATAATACATTAACTAAAGCTAATTCTTTGTTCCTTAGCTTACGGACTTGACGATCTAAGATTTCCACCGGAATGTCTTCATAGTTGAGGCTATCCTTTATACCAATGCTGTCCACCGAGACTACTAAAGATGGATCACCAAAGCACCTTACCAACTCTCCTCACAACTCGTTAGGGGCCAACATAGCGGGGACTGAGTTTTCCCTTTTTCCCAAACCGCATGACTCCCTTCATGGGAGATACCTTTAGATATACCCGGTCGTCCACATCAAACTCAAAGTCTCTTCTCCTCACATCGGCATATGATTTCTGACCACTCTAAGTGGTTTTCAACGGGTCCCTTATCAATTGAACCTTCACCATCGCCTCGTGAACCGAATCTAGCCCTATCATAGCTGCCTCACCAACCTCAAACCATTCGATGGGAGATCTACACCTCTGCCCATAGAGGACCTCGAACGGTGCCATTTAGATACTAGAGTGATAGCTGTTATTATAGACAAACTCGATTAAGGGTAAATGATCGTCCCAACTACCTTTAAAATCCATAACACATGCCCTCAATTTATCCTCAAGAGTCTAGATTGTCCGCTTCTGCCTGGCCATCCGTCTGCGGATGAAATGCTATGCTGAGCTTAATCTAAGTCCCAAGCCCTTTCTGAAAAGATCGCCAGAACTGGGAGGTAAACTGAGTACCTCGGTCTGATATAATAGACAAGGGCACTCCATGAAGTCGAACCAACTACCGAATATACAGTTTTGCATAGTCATCAACTGAATCTGTGGTCTTGACCGATAGAAAATAGGTGGCCTTAGTTAACCTATCTACCACCACCCAAATGGAATCATAGTGTCATCGAGTACGTGGTAGGCCTATAATGAATGATCACGGGAAATAATATAGCTCCCGTGATACGCTTTATAGCTTAAATTAGTCATGTTGTCTAAGCTATTTGATACATTTTCATGTGATTTTATATAAAAGTGAGGATATGTGCTAACCAA
>JACEIK010001801.1:57131-77565 GCA_018107945.1 Datura stramonium | reverse complement strand
GAAAATCAAAGCCATAATATATTTCTCTATAAAATCATACCATAAGCTTCTTCAATATTTATTTACTGATTATAGAATATACAAAACTAATAAGTTTTTGTTTCGGTATAAAAGTATTAATACATTTTAATTCAAGAAAACAGATTCTAAAATGTACAAAAGTATAAAGTCACTCAATTTTATGTAATTATAAAGACCCAATGGGTAAAATGTAAGAGGAACTCCTATATACATACACATAGTAGTATTTTTTTTGTTGTTTTTTCCGTTGAATTTCTGAAGCTATTGTTTGTCCGTTTGTTAATCAATCCTTTTTTGTTATGTGTATATTGGTGTAATGATGAGAGATCTTGACTTTTTACATTTTCATTTTGTTACAAATCCCAACCTGAAAAAAAGTTTCATCATTACTGCCTTTTTAAAGCCATGATCTGTGTTTGTTTGGTCAGTAACATATGTTTGTTTTTGTTGTTGTTGTTGTTATATAAAGTCATGGATGATAACGCTCAATCTCACACTTTCTATCAAATTATGATGTGGACATTGTCAATAAAGAATCTAACAAAGAGGTTGGGTTCCCCATAGGGAATAAGGTAAGATCTACTAATGCCGGTACTTAAACTTGTTGGTAAGTTATCTCCAAATTGGGGGGGGGGGGTGTTTAAAGAAAAACAATAATAAAACAAGATCATAATTATGGTTGTTATCAAGATTTGTAAATAACTAGGGTAAGTGTTCCCCATGAGTTCATAACTACTTCGGGTATACACATGTGATCAATCCCAACGCTTACTTGTAGAACTGATAACTAGGGTTCATCCAAACGACTGGTTCGTCCCTATTGGATGAAAATACTCAATCACCGGGTCAGGTCTCATGAGCGATTCCTTTTTAACTGTTATCAATATGTTCCAAATTAATTTTCCTGCGACCGCAGCTCAAGTCATATAATGATCATAAAAATCAAGGTTTTGTTGTAATTCTCTTTTCCTAATCTCTACTTATCTAGGTTCAAACAAGTAAAGAATTCAGGCAAGTCCTAACGTTGTGCACCGTTAAGACACATTTAAAGATGAAGAGAATACTATACCAGTGTTTAGCATTGGTTTTGAATCACTTTGTGTAACACTATTTTGTTAATCTACCATGGTTCCCACAATCCTAGTTGTGGAGGTTTTAGCCTCTCATGATTATAAATTGTAATTAGCATTCATAGACAAACACATAATTAAATACTTACCATAATAATTAGAAGAAAAATTTCTTTGAATATCAATGAACAAACTCAAGAACAATTGATAAAATCAAGTGTTGATCCTATAAATTTCTCTCTAAAACTTGATAACAAATCACAAATAAAACTTCTTTCAAAGCAATCCGACGTTTACTACTTTTCTCTATGTTGTTATAGTAAAATAAAACATAAAAGGTATTTATACAGACATCAAAAACCTTCTTCTAAGCTAACAGGGAATTTTCCATATCTAGCGCAGGCTTGACTCACGACTGATCATACGACCCGTAACAAGATTGTATAGGTCGTACCTGCCTCTCGTACATCCTTTGGCCGCTGCAGATTTGACTAAGTGTTGGAAGTTGATACAAGTTATACCATAGTCCTATGAGTCATACGATCCATCCGTGGCTTTCCTTGAGAACTTTGACATTCTCTGAAGTTTTCTACGACTGTTGTGGTACGCCTCGTACCTTCCTCCTACGACTCATACTTTCTTGTTGCATCTGGAGTTCTACCAAGTCTTTAAGAATCACTAAATCTCCCCACGCCTCATGGTATGGGTCATAAGTAGATGTTACGATTCATGGGTTCAACCCGTACCTAGAGACTCCTTGTGCAAATTTTCTCTGAAGATTTCCACGACTCTAGTTACGGCTCTTACCATCTCGGTATGACTTGTACTGAGAGTTGTTACATTGCCTTCACCTTGTTTTAGACTTATGATTTTTTCCATGAGTCTTAGTAAGACTCGTACAATCAAGGTACGACTTGTACTGAGATTGGTACTTGGCTGATTTTCTGCACGTTTATGCATCTTTTGCACATTTTTGCTCCAATACCTATTTTCCCTAAAAATAAAGTAAAATCACCTCATATCCATATAAATATACCTAAGTCCATACTATTTTCTTAGTTTTAAGCATCGAAAGTGTTGTAAACTCACAACACATCAATACCCTCAACTTAAGACTTTTGCATGTCCTTAGGAAAAGAAAACAAAAAAACAAAACACGACGCTTAACTAGAAAATGTTCCTAGGATACTACAACCAACAATCAATCAAAATTTTCACCATAAACTCAAAAATCTTTTGACCATTTTTCCCATAAATCAAATAAGCATATGCACATCAAGAAACCACAAACCATGATAAACAGAGATCAAGATATGTCATCTAGCTATTAGCAGATAGTCAAGTCATTAGCAATGCTTTTCACACAGACAACTGGCAGAGTCAAACACAAACCATGTACCCTCATAGCAAATGAAGTCCCCCACTCATAGATATAGAAAAATATGAAACATGGGACTGAATAAATAAGTCTCTCACCCTCACAAAGAAGTTCCAAATACTGCATGTCGGATACCATAGGCTTACCCTTACTTTCTTTACTTTAGCTTTTCTGATGGTGAGGCTAGGATCACTATAGGACTTGATTCGTATTGTAATGTAGGCTTTCGGGTTGGGTATGGTAGATATGGAATCTTTTTAGTGGTTAAACCCTCCTTGCACTACATACATGTGGCTCCTTTTTTCACTTTTTCACACTTTTTGCTTTTTCAACTTTTTTCCCCATTTTACCATTTTTTATACAATTGTATGGGTGTGGTCTATTTTAACAAATTTTAATTCATCATTCTCTTTTTGTATCTTCTTTTTCAATTTTTCTTTTTCTTTTTCTTTTTCTTTTTTCCCACCACACCTCATTTTTAACCCTTTTTATTTTATCTTCCTTTTTCACCTCCCCAAGATTTATGGACCCTTACTCTAGCCACCCTCAACTTAGGTATTTTGCCTATGTTGAGGTTCACAATGTCCAAGGAGGGACCAGGGCCAAAACAGGTTCATTATAAAAAATGGGTACGGTTAATTGGTTAATCAAAGAAAAATAATTCATTTAAGGCTCAAAATCAGGATCAAGGGAATCATATTATTTTATAGGATAATTTAAGCTAAAAATGAGATAAACAAAAATGGTCTATGATCCTTTGCTAACCAATCATCCTAAAACTTATGTAAAGACCAACGGGGCAAGTTCTAGATCCTTTAGACAGTATTGAACTAGGTATTACAACTCACTCACTCATGGTACATGTCTTGTATTAATTTTACCTGTCCGATTTATACATAGTTAAAAAGAACTACTCATGCTAATACACTAAATGACACAAAAAGAGCCACATAAATCATGCTTTGCAATAAAAAAGTACATAACTAACCAATTTTTTTTAAAACAGAGTCATCACAACTTCAAAACTAGTGCAATTTATTGGTTGAGTACTCCTAAGCTACTTCCTAATTAAACAAGAACACAAAAAAATCCTAAACATGTGGTTTCTACTAGATAGCATGCCCGAGGAAAAAGAAACACGACAAGAAAAATCCTCGAACGAATTCAAGAAATCTCAAAAATACAAGTACATCCTGTCTCCTTGTAAAAGACATGCTTCGTGCCTGAAGAATAGAATGTAAAGCAAAAGGAAGGGAACATACCTGTGTCACACTAAGTGCTCCTATCATCCTACAAAGGTGGTACCTCCGCTGTAGTCGTGGTGCTGGCGGTGACCGGCGCACTCATTAGTAGGGGAATGGTTACCCCCTTAGTAGTAGCAGTCGCCTCTATGACCTTCAGAATTATTGGGGTTGAATGTGGTTCGCCCGAAGGGTCCTTTCCACCAGCAAGCTCTACATGGGCAGTGGTGGAGCTACCCTCTTCTCTTGCTCTCTCAAGCAGCTCCGACCTATGCTCGTCGTGAGTATGCTGGCTCTCCAATCTCACCTGCTTGTGCTCTTTATTTTCTCTCTTTATCTTCTTATTTAGGGTCTCATCTCCAATATCCTCAGAGACCCCCTCTTTCCCTTTTTCCCTCTCAGCTCTTGTAGGCTCCCAATATGCTGCGAAATCAAGCTCCTCGTCTATACCAATGTCAAAGTTAGGAAGAATGGGGGCTGCTATAATTGTTGGCTGCCATGATGACAGCTTGTCCACTTGGCTCCGAAGAGCCCCCAACTCCTCATGGAGGCTGCCCATGTCAATTTATTTGGCCATACGATCATTGAAGTGGCTTTTGAAGCTATCTAGCCTGGTGTGTAGGACCTGGGCAACTACCTAAACTTAGACTTTACCCAAGACTTGACGTTCTCCATCATAGAGTGTACCTTCTTCTCAGCTACGATCAATCTCTTAGCCAACTTTTGGAGAAATTCCTGAGGCACTAGCATGTACCTGACTGGAGTCTGGCTCGGAAGGCCCATAGGTGGTATGGCGGAGGTGCTGGGAGCTATCTCTGAGTGACCAACATCTGTAGCCAGTGTCTCGCCCTACTCCTGTGAGGTGGGGGCATTCACCTGCTTGACCTCAATTATCTGTGATACTGGGACTGCGGTAGAAAGTCGTGCTCGGCTTATCGAGTTCATTTCATCCTGGATTAAGCCAATATCTGTGATCGTCTATCCTTCGATCAATTGCTCCTCACCACAACGTACCTTAATACCTACCTCTGTGCATAGCCTGAATATAAGACTTGAGAATGGGATGGTAGTGCTCAATCCCATAGCCCGTTTCCAGATCTCCTCTGCAGTGACCCTCGAAATGTTGATGGGGTATCTGGACATGATACATACCACCAAAGCTTCTCTGTCTATGCTGATGGTATTTTCATTCACTGTCGGGGCTAGCCAGTGATGAACTAATATCCAACAGGCTTTTTCTATGAAGTTTAGGAAATTCTTTGTGACCTGTTTTTCTCTAATGACCCATTCTGCTTCTTATTTGTCCTCAATAATAACCGCGGACAACCATTGAATATGCCTCTACCTTTCATCAATGCATAACTGCTTGATCTTTTTCATGGCGTCCACCCGGTAGTCATAATCCAGTGTAGTGTGTGGTGATATGAATTGGGGCCCATATAACACTCGAGCAAAATAGTGTGCTCGGATATATCAACATTGCGGCCTCATACCATGATTCTCTCTAGTTTGGGCTAATCTTTCAATATTTACCCCTTCATTGCTTTCTGCTCCATAGTTGCCAAATAATTGGCATAGAACTCCCGAAAAATCTCAGAAGTGTATCAGTTTGGGGCTCTATCCATCCAATCGAACCCATAAAAGCTGAATATCCACTTCATCTCCTCTACCTCGTTCAATGTATTAGTGAGGATCTGCGGCTCTTATTGAATAACCTGCCTAGGTTTGTTCTTGGCGGTGAGAGAAATACCCTATTCATACATCTCCTGTGCTCATGGTACTCTCCACAGAATGGTATGGTTCTCCCTAGGCGAAGTCTGCTCCTGCTCGGCATTGGCTGCCTCCTCCTCAGATTTGGACTCACTATCTCTATCACCAAATTGGGCCTCCTCAGACCCCTCTTCATTATTAGAGCCGCTTCCAGACTCTTGGGATCTTTCCTCAGCTCCGTCCTTAGACTGGGGAGCACCAGCAGATATGGCAGTGGTCGCCTCGGCTTGGGCCTTATCTTTTACCCTAGTGGTTTGGGTCCATCAATGTCAGACGTGTTGAGCCAGTATTCCTCCACTGAACCACTACGTGTGTTTTCTGCCTGTTTGGATTAAGAGGTTTCATCTATCAATTCCCTCCGAGCAGTTGCTTTGGATGCTTTTCTTTTCTGAGTCATTGTACCTGTGGAGAAAAAGGGTTAGAATTCCAAACCTGAGAAAAAGAAAGCAAGAAAAAAGTCCTCTGTAATTTTTCACGGATCTACAATATGAGTCGTACCTCGGAGGTACGATTCGTACTGAGACTCGTATTGTCTTAGATCAATGTATATGCCTTTGAGGCATGAATCATACTATGAATCATATGAGGATGCCCCTTGAAAACCCATGTTCTGTATTTTTCCATGACTCATGGTATGACCCGTAAGTCGATTCCATGAGTCGTAAGAAGGATTGTACTGTCACTTTTTGGACTTAATCCTTTGCAGACTCTTGGTATGATTTCCAGGTATGACTCATAGTAGGATACTACGAGCCATACTAGCTTTTGTACCTCTTAATTTTTATTTGTTTGGCTTGGGACAGTCCCAACGAGCAATCCTACGAGTCGTAGTGTGAAACCACAAGTCGTAGGAAGGCTTGTGAAGCCTGTCCTTGCCTTATTTTTGAATCAATTTGCAAGTGAATTTGATTTTGTGTTGGGAACTCAGAATTCCCCCAAGTCTAGGCATACATTCATCACGTTTTAACAATTACCCATTTCTCCCCTTTTTATTCACAACCCGTAACTCAAGTTTTAGCAGTTCATGTGTAATTTTTAACATGTTCAATTCCTACCCAGTCACACTTTTACTTTTTCACATCACTGGTCAATGTCCTATTTTATTTTTCATGCATTTAGAGGACTCTAGTGAATAATCCAGTTTGCCCAGGCACAAAAGATCTTTTCACCCGATCCAAAGCATGATAACTTTCTTGAATGATGTGAAACTTTCACTTCGACTGAAAATCAGGGACTAGGGTTGGAATTTGAGTTTAACAGTGTTATCTGAGCAAAAAGCTTGCTCAATTGATTGTGACCTTGAGTTACGGGTGTGAGGGAGTCATGGGTGCTTTTGTGAGTTAGATTTTTGAGTGAGTGGGAGAAGGGTCCGGTAGGTTTGAAGTTTAAATAGCTTTTAGGACAGTTTTGAAAATTTTGGGCCATGTCAGGTAATTTTAATCTATTTGAGCCATCACAACTCATACCACGAGTCGTAGGAAGGACCTACGACTCGTCCCTAGGACTCATAACAGAGATTTTAAGAAAATTACTTGTGGACCTACGAGTACATCCTATGACTCGTAATATGAAGGTACGACCCGTACTATGACTCATAGGTCACTCTTACTTTGAGCTCCATGCCTTGCATAGTTAACAACTACAGTGAGTACTACGACCCGTACAATGAAGTTACGAGTCATAGAACCAACCGTATCCTGAACTCATGCACATAGATACATCTCTTCTTCTCACCACGACTCGTACTATGGTCCGTACAATCTTCTTACAAGTCATACTGAGAACCGTAGCACAATTCTATTCAGCAGTTCTTCTGCTATCTATTTTTGTTTCTCCAGCACAGTGAACACACATAAGTCAATAAACTTTCGCTGCCTCCAAGAAACGCTTGATTTAATATCACAGCACGACACAGGTGGTTCAGTTACTCATATTTCACCAAATAAACACATGGGTTGCCTCCCAAGAAGTGCCTGATTTAACATCGTGAAATGACACAAGTCTCTTGACTACTCAGACTTCGTCAAGGAACTCAGACCCATCCTCGATTGCTAAGACCACTATGTACTCCTTTGGTTTCTTCATTGACCAGCACACATTGAAGGTGATCTCTTCTTTATTGAGTCTGAATTTTAACTGGCCAGCCTCTACATCTACTTAAGCCCTCCCAATGGCAAGGAATGGTTTCCCCAAAATGATGGGGACCTTAAAATCAACCTCGCAATCAAGGATTACAAAGTTCGATGAGAATATGAATTTTTCCACTTAACAAGCACATCAAACAAGATCCCCACAGGCTTTCCACAGTTCGGTCGACTATCAACAGCTGCATAGTAGTCGGTGTGGGGGTTCCCAAGCCCAGCTACTTAAACACGGCTATAGACATCAGATTGATGCTTGCTTCCAAGTCGTAGAGTGCCCTAGCAAATTCAACTTCACGTATTGTACATAGAATAGTGAAGGCATCTGCATCCTCCTTTTTCTGGGCAAGGACCCGTGATGCTATAGTGCTACAATGATGCACATTATGCACAGGCTCATAGCTCGTGGACCTCTTCTTCGTAACAAGGTACTTCATAAACTTGGAGTATCCCGACATCTGTTCCAATGCATCGACCAATGGTATGTTTACAGATAATTATTTTAGCATTGACAGGAATTTCTGAAACTTACCATTCTCCGCCTTCTTCTTTATTCTTTGAGGGAACGGTGGCGGTGGTTGTGGAATAGCCTTATCAATCTGTGTGGCCCCTTGTTTCTCTCCTTGTTTAGCCTCATGCCCCTTCTCAACAACTGGAACCTCAGTCAACTCAGTATCCTCATCACGCTCATTCTCAGCAAGCTCTTCCTCATCATTGATTATGCTCTCTTTCTTCCTTTAAAGCTCAACTACAACCTACGGAGGGGGATGAACCGTGGTCTTTCCACTCCTAGTCATCACGGCCATGTAGTGACCATCATTCTTTGGATTTTGGACCGTGTTCCTAGGTAGAGTACCCTTTTACCTAGGGTTCATGGATGCTGACAGTTGCCCTAACTGCTGTTCAATCTGCTTGATAGTTGTAGCATGTGAATCAACTCTCTGACCCATGGTAGATATATCTCCACGGATGTCTTTCAGCTGATCATCTATGGATCTAACCTTCTTTAGCATCTCAGCCATCATGCTCTCTAACTTTGACTATCCAGCTTTCCCCTCATGTGCATTCGAAGGCATGTACAATCCTGCTTGGTCGTTGCGGTAACCATTATTCCTTCTCCATTCTTCCTCTTGCTCATGACCTTGTCTTCTGTCTCTGGAGCCATACCGATTGTAATTGTCTCTATATTGGTTTCGACCTTGGTTTCCAAAACCTTGGCACCAAGTGTCTTGTCCAGACCCTTGGGCGTTGGCTCAGAAACCTGCCACCTTGTTGTCCAAGAAGTTTGCCTCCTCTTCGGAATCTGAGTGTTCAGGCCTTGGCTCCTATCCCTGTGTCCCTATTGCATTAACTTTTCTGGTTCCAGCACCCATGTTGTGCTTCGTGAGCAGGTCCAATGATGTGCGTATATAGGCTAATTCCTAGTCACGTTCTTCCTCCTTTCTTCATTGGTCTGCATTCAAACCAACAACATATGTACCAGCTACCGCTTCCGCTTTCTGGGTATGCCATGCTCTGTTTGTTTTTGTCACTCTGTCTAGAATAATTGAATCTTTCTCCTAGGTGTGGCTCATCAGTTCTCCTCCTACAACTGTGTCTGCTACAATTTTAGTACTGTTATTTGTGATCTATAGAAAATCTCCAAAAAACTGTCATTAGGAATTTTGTGATTTGGGCACTAGGTAAACTTCTTCTTGAATCTCAACAGAATTTCATGAAATGCCTCAGTCTTCAATTGTCGGAAATTGTATATCTCATCCTTAAGTTGTAGCATCCTGGAGGGTGGAAAGAATATCACTAGAAAAGCTTGTTTGAGCTTGCTTCAGTTGGTAATGGAGTCATTTTGGCAACTCTGATAACCATAATGTGGCCTCCCCAGACAAAGAGAAGGGGAAGAGTCTTAGCCTTATTGCGTCCTTGCTGACTCTGGGAAACCAGTACGCCTTGCAAATTCCAATAAAATTCATTAACTGCAGGTTGGCATCATCAGCTGCGTGACCACCATGCAACCCCTTCACGTTCAATAATTGGATCATGGTGCTAGTTATGACAAATTTTGCCCAAGAAGGCAATGGTGGTGGTATAATAGCTTCGGTTGACCCGAATTTATCAATGTCCGGGTCATCCTCATCAAAGAATAGAGGGGCATATGTTTGGCCTCTGTTGCCCTTTTTGTCATGACCCGAACATAGGCCCGGATCGATACACGAGACAAAGAACCCCAAGAGGCTCCAAGTCGACCCATCGCATGAATATAACAACTAAATCAACATAATCAGATGGAATTCTAACAGGTATAATAAAGTAGAAGCCTGAAGATATCATAACATCTGAATGCATAATGCAAAGCGAAAACTAAATAAATGCTATGTCTAAAAAGCCTCTACTACTGACGAGTTGATGGGACAAGCCCCCAACTAACTCACTATAGTCTGAAACTGAAAAATACTAAATACAACTGAAAAGAAGGGCCCTCGAAAGATGAGGGTTCACCAACTATGGTTGGGAAGTTCTAACACAGCAAATCTGACTAATGAAAGGACTGAGCCTAAATATCTGAGCCAATATCATGAAATGATATAGCATAGAGTATGTGGTCAGTACGGGGAATGTACCGAGTATGTAAGGAAAGTAAAACCAGTAAGTAAGTAAAATCATAAATCATGCATATCATGAAAACATAACCAAGATAAGATTCCGAGAGTAAGGCTTGCATGCTATTTTCTGAAATCATGATCTGAACATAACTGAATACCATAACTGAATCGAATGACCTAAAGATGAAAACTAATAATCATAAATAAAACTAAACACTGAATCAAACCTTCTGAAACATAATAACATGACTAATGAACATGCAAAACTGAAATCATGAGGAAAAATGGGAGACTCGTCTTATAACCGACATTACAACGATAGAGCTTATATGGTCCCGAATATCACACTCAAGTAGGCAGAGCAATACAAAGCCTTGTCAGGGCTACGGATGCTACCACGATATTGATATCAAGCTGAAGGCCCCTTGGGGGCGGGGAAGCTCACAAGGGAGGTCCTAAATAATCTAAACATACCTATTTTGGCATGTAGTTCTGAGGCATAGGGTTGACTAACCCTTAGCCTACTGGGTTCTAGACACTACTCCCAAAAACATGTATATGCTCTCCATCATTTTTCAATGAAGATGAACCATCGTCTAGTGACGAAGCTGACTCATAAAATACATGCATAAATCTGAAATCATAACATGAGAAGCCTCGGGCTCAAACCATACCACAAGCTGAAATAGTGGGAGTCTAGACTCCAAAATCCATATGGTAAGCTAATGTCACGACTCGAATAGGGGCCCGGATCGTAACACGGGACAAGGAGCCTCGAGAGACCCTAAGTCGACCCATGGAATAAGAATATATCTAACTCAATCAAGAAACTGAATAATCAACAATACAACAGTAGAGGAAGTCTAACTTGGAATATAACATCAGAATATGAAATTCGAAGCTGAATACATATATATGTCTGAATAGACTCTAAACATGACGAGTTGATGGGAAAAAACCCCAACTAACTCAACAAGCTGAAACTGAAATACATAAAGAAAAGCTGAATATTCTAGTCCTCGAAAGATGAGGATTCACCAATAAAGCAATGCTAACTCTGACAAGTTGACTAGGAGCGGGGCTGAAGCTGAGAGTCGGGTACTGTATCTTGAAACGAGACAATACAGAAAGTATGCGTTCAGTACGTGGAATGTACCGAGTATGCAAGATAAGTAAATCTGCTAAAGTAAATAAAATCATTTAAAGACAATGCATAATGTAAGCGTAAACATAAGAATCTTAGAGTAGGGTTTACATGAATTCTGTCTGAAATCATGATCTCTTCATAACATAACATAACTTCATAATATCATAACTGAATCGATTGACTCAAAGATGAATTCTGACATTTAAAAGTAAAGCTGAACATTGAGTCAACCTTCTTTAAAACATACATTTACATAAACCTCATAAGTAAGGAATATGCATATCTGAAATCATGAGAAACAATCGGAGACTCATCTTTTCACCGACATGCCATGATAGAGCTTACGCGGTCCCAACTATCACATTCAAGTGGGTAGAGCCATCCAAAGCCTTGCCAGGGCTAGAGACGACACCATGATATCGATATCAACCTGGGGAAGCTCACAAAGGAGGTCCCAAAGTCATAATGTATAAACCTACATTGGCGCGTAGTTCTAAGGCATAGGGTGATCGACCCTTAGCCTACTCGGTGCTAGACATTACTCCCAAAACATGCATATACTCTACATCATTTATAACGAAGCTCAACATCGTCTATTGACGAATCTTAGTGATCAAATACATCTCAAATATGAAATCATGCATATGAGAAGCTTTAGCTCAAGACATACCAAAAGCTGAAAACATAATTTGGGGAGACTTCGCTCAAAAACCATGTGGTAAGCTATGCATAGGGAACCTTTAACTCAAAATATACCACAAGCTGAAAATAAAATTGGGAGATTTTGCTCCAAAACAATGTGGTAAGCTTTATTCGGAAGAGTCATCATTTATACTCAACAAGTGGGCATTGCTCAAAGCTTTATCATACTTAATGATACTTAATTCATATAAAAACCATCAATTATAAACATGGGTAGCTTTAAAACATGCTTTTCTTCACAATATCTCATCACCATCCCATATTCATCACAAATCTCACTTTTCATGAACNCTCATCACCATCCCATATTCATCACAAATCTCACTTTTCATGAACATCTCATCAATGGGTCTTTAAACTCATAAGGCTAGAAACATCATTACAAATAGAAAACATTTTAAAAAGTTTCCCATGCTTCATAATTCTATAATATAATCATAATCAATTCATACCCATGTGTAGAAATAGATAATTCATGCATTTGGGTAAAACCCCATTGAGTAGACATTAAAATTTCATACTTTAGAGAGGGATTCGACATAAGTGCGGAAGAAACCACCTATTCATAACCCTACACACCTGATGAAGGCTGAATCTTACTCTCTCTTGAATGCCCAAGAAGAAATTGAAAGAAATTGAAGATCACTAGTTTGATCACCCTCTAAAATATCTTCTACTTTGCATGCATGGATGGAAAATGAATAATCTGAATTGTACCCCATAAAAGGCCACTATTCATACCCTAAAACGTCGTAGTTTAGGCTTTAGGAACTTAGGAATTACGAAGAGGCCCTTACTAACTTCACAGAAAATAATTGCCAGGTGGCCCTAACGACTCATGGCTAGGGGGGGGGGTACGACTCGTGGTGTCATCCGTTATGTTCACTGCTTAACAAATCTTCTGGGCTCGTCATGGGTCAACTCACGACTCGTTATGGGTGACCACGACTCATGGTCACCACCTGTGAAGTACACTGCCTGGCTTTTATTTTCCTTTCTTACTTCCCACCCCATGGCTGACCCAACGACTCGTGGGGCCTGACCGCAAGTCGTGGTCTCACCTGTGGGGTCTCATCTCTTCCAGTTTTTCTCACTGATCCCTGGTCCTTCCCCATGAGTCATCTCATGACTCGTGGGATGCTCTCACGAGTCTTCCCATGACTCATTTTGTGTCTGCTGCAAAATTTTTACTTTTTCCCTGTTTCAACTCCCGGGTCTGACCTTTGGACTTCCAGAGTATAACAATATCTCCCCCTTGGGAACATTCATCCTCGAATGTTGGAAAACAGACAAAACAGCAGAGATATGCAATTATCATATTCAAATACTAATTATTTAAACTGAAATATGATGGAATGACTACTCCGATTCAAACTACATAAAAGAAAATTGCATACATGAACTGAACATGAAACTAAATAGAGTTTTGGGCCAAAATTGATAACTCAAATCGAAACCGTGCCAGTAGAGAATAAATGTGGGTATCTAGCTATCATATTCGCTTCGGCTTCCCTCATAACTTCTTCAACATGCTGATTCCTCCATAATACTTTAACTGAAGCTACTTCCTTGTTCCTTAGCCTTTGAAACTGATGATACAATATTTCCACCGGAACCTCTTCATAGCTAAGGCTGTCTCTCACACCAACACAGTCCACCGAGACAACTAAGGCTGGATCACCCAGACACTTCTTCAAAAGCGATACATGAAACACAGGATGCACAGAAGCTAATTCTGAAGGAAACTCCAAATCATAAGCCACCTTGCTAACACGTCTCACTATCTGATACGTGCCGATATAGCGGGGAGTAAGTTTCAATTTCCTNTAGCAATGTTACATCCAGCATTCGCAAACCTGAGCCAGGAGGGAGCACGTCTCACTATCTGATACGTGCCGATATAGCGGGGAGTAAGTTTCAATTTCCTTCAAAATCACATCACTCCCTTCATGGGAGACACTCTCAGAAATACCCAGTCATCGACCCCAAATTCTAATTTTCTTCTTCTCACGTCCGCATTAGACTTTTGGCGACTCCGCACAGTTTTAACCTATCTCTTATCAACTGAACTTTCTCCATTTCTTTATGAACTGAATCTGGCCTACCAGTGCTGCCTCACACACCTCAAACCATCCGATGGGCGATCTACATCTCCGCCCGTAGAGAGCCTCGAACGGCGCCATCTAGACACTAGAGTGATAGCTGCTATTGTAGGCAAACTCGATTAGGGGAAAATGATCATCCTAACTACCTTTGAATTCCATCAACGCATGCTCTCAACATGTCTTCAAAAGTCTGGATTGTCCGGTCTACTTGACCATCCGTTTGTGGGAGAAATGTTGTGCTGAGCTTTATCTATGTACCCAATCCTTTTTGAAACGACTTCCAAAACTGAGAGGTAAATTGAGTACCTCAATCTAAAATGATATATAAGGGCACCCCATGCAATCGGACCAACTCATGGATATACAATTTGGCATAATCCTTCGCCGAATTTGTAGTTTTAACCGGTAGAAAATGTGCATCCTTGGTCAACCTATCTACCACAACCCAAATAGAATCATAGTGTTGATGAGTACGAGGAAGATCTATTATGAAATCCATGTTAATCTCTTCCCACTTCCATGTGGGAATGCTGATATCCTGAAGTATGCCTCCCAGTCGCTGATGCTCAACCTTTACTTGCTGAAGGTTCAGACACTTGGCTACGAATTCTGCAATATCCTTTTTCATGCCATCCCACCAAAAGATTTCACATAGGTCATGGTACATCTTGGTGTCACCTGGATGGATAGAATACCTGGATCCATGAGCCTCATGCAACATCTGATTCCTCAAATTATCGACATCCGGAACGCATAGGTGACCCTGGTATCGAAGCACACCATCTCCCCCTTGGGAGAAGACCTCTACCTTTTGACTTTGAATGGCTTCCTTCAACTTTACCAAAATTGGATCCTCATCTTGTATAACTTTCACATCAGTCACCAAGGACGACTCTGATCCATTCTGAACAACAACACCGCCATCGGTAGAGTCAACCAACCTAATCCTACACCTTGCGAGTCGATGTACATCCTTCACCAGCTCCTTTTTCCCCTCATCCACATGAGCCACGCTCTCTATAGTGAGTCTACTAAGCGTGTCCGCTACCACATTAGCCTTACTCGGATGATAAAGAACACTCATATCGTAGTCCTTGAGTAGTTCCAATCACCTCCTTTGCCGTAGATTGAGGTCTTTATGCTTGAACATATATTGTAAGTTCTTGTGGTTCATAAACACATCAATGTGAACCCCATACAAGTAATGTTGCCATATCTTCAAGGCGAATATCACTGCGGCGAACTCAAGATCATGGGTCGGGTAATTCTTCTCATGGACCTTCAACTGTCTAGAGGCATGTGCTATCACTTTATGATGTTGCATCAACACACACCCAAGTCTGATCCATGAAGCATCACAATACACTACAAACCCATCGGTACCCTCGGGAAGGGTTAACACCGGTGCGGAAGTAAGTCAAGTCTTCAACTCTTGGAAGCTCTTCTCACAAGCCTCCGACCATTGGAACATCACCTTCTTCTAAGTCAACTTGGTCAAAGGTGCTGCAATAGATGAAAAACCCTCAACAAACCTCTGATAGTAGCCAGCTAAACCCAAGAAACTCTGAATATCCAAGGGATTCACCAGTCTAGGTCAATTCTTCACCGCCTCGATTTTATGAGAATCTACCCTTATTCCCTCACTTGATACCAAATGGCCCAAAAAGTCTATGGAGTTCAACCAAAACTCGCACTTGCTGAACTTGGCAAAAAATTGGCGATCCTTGAGATTCTGAAGCACTACTCTCAAATGAGTGGCATGCTCCTTCTCGCTCTGAGAGTACATAAGGATGTCGTTAATAAACAAAATCACAAACATGTCCAAGAATGGCTTGAACACCCTGTTCATCAAGTCCATAAAAGCTGCAGGAGCATTCGTTAGTCCAAAAGACATTACTACAAACTCATAATGACCATACCGCGTCCTGAAGGTTGTCTTCGGGACATGACTCTCCCGAACTCTGAGCTGATGATACCCAGATATGAGATCTATCTTTGCAAAGCACTTGCCGCCCTAAAGCTTATCTAAAAAATCATCGATCTTGGGTAAGGGATATCTGTTCTTGACGGTGACTTTGTTCAATTGCCGATGGTCAATACACATCCAAAGGGAACCATCCTTCGTTCGAACAAATAAGACCGGTGCACCCCAAGGAGACTTGCTCGGTCTAATGAACCCTTTATCTAACATGTCCTTCAACTGCTCTTTTAACTCTTTTAACTCGGCTGGAGCCATTCTATAGGGAGGAATAGATATAGGTTGCTTGTCGGGTAGAAGGTCAATACCAAAATCAATCTCCCGCTCGGGAGGAACACCCGGCAAATCATCAGGAAAGACCTCTGGATACTCGCGTACTACTGGAACTGACTGGATAGTCGGGGGTCTCAGACTCAACATTCTTAACCCTAACTAGATGATATATGCAACCCTTAGAAACCATCTTCCTGGCCTTAAGGTAGGAAATGAATCGACCTACAGGCACAACTGAACTACCCTTCCATTCTAAGACTGGCTCACCCAGAAATCTGAACTTTACTGCCTGGGTTCTATAATTAACTGAAGAATAGCAAGAAAATAGCCAATCCATGCTAAGAATCACATTAAAATAGGTCATGGCTAACTCTATCAAATCTGCTGAGGTGACCTTCTGAAGGACTGAGACTGGGTAACATCTATACACTCGTCTAGCTATAACTGAGTCACCTACTTGAGTAAAAATCGAGAAGGGTTCTGACAAGACTTTGGGACTAACTCCAAAGTTACTGGCCACATAAGGTGTCACAAAAGACAAGGTAGCCCCTAGATCTAAGAAAGAATAAACATCAATATGGAAAACTCGCAACATACGTATGACCACATCCAGGGAGACCTCCTGCTCCTGACAGGATGCTAAAGCATAGAATCTGTTCTGGCACAGACTACCAGTTGTGCTAGTAGATGTCCCCTGATGGGCTAAGCGCGCGGGAGGGGCTGCTGAACTAGAAGCTTGGCTTGAGTCCCCAACCTGATCCTGTCTCGCGGATAGGCAATCTCTAAGCATGTGACCGGGCTGCCCACACCCGAAACAAGCACCTAATCCTGCCAAGCACTAGCTTGCGTACCCTTGACTACATATGCGACAAGCTGGGATGCTAGAATTTGTGGGCCCTCTACTCTAACCCCTCAAGCTTGATGCTCGCTCTCTTTGATCATGTTTAGGCCTGGATGGCATACTCAATGCCAAAGATGCTGGAGTGGAATATCTCTGGTGAGTTTGCTTTCGGTGCCCACCACCTGACCTCGGCTGGGAGAATCGATGGTCATCGGTCCTGGCCTTCTTGGCCTCCCTCTCCCTAAGTTGTGCCGCCTCTATCTACTGGGTGTACAACACTATACGAGGAAATTCCATATCCTGATGAAGCATGGCAGTCGTACAATCTTTGTCCAAATAGCCCACCACGCCATGAATAAATCGGCTCACCCGCGCCCTCTGATCAACCACTAACTCTGGGGCATACTGTGACAAGCGAGTGAACTCAAGAGCATACTCATGCACCGTCATCCTCCCTTGCTTCAGATTTACGAACTCAACTGCCTTTAGCTCCCTCATCTCACGAGGGAAGAACTGATCTAAGAATGCAACATGGAATTCTTCCCAAGTGACAGGACCTGCTCCGATGACCCTACTATCCTTCCATTGGAGAAATCAGATATGCGCTACCCCTTTCAATTGGTAAGAGGCCAACTCTTCGCACTCAACTCCATTCACCTCCATGACTTGGGTGATCTTCACTATCTCATCTATGAACTGATGCGGGTCCTCATCTATCTTGGACCCAAAGAACACCAGGGGGTTCATCCTCAAGAAGTCTCTGACTTGAGCCGCCACTGCATTGCCATTCTGTGGAACATGGGAAATGATCTGCTGATTGACCTGAGCGATCAAGGCCTGCGCAAGCATCTGAATAGCGGCCCGGAACTCAGCATGGGCAACTGGCTCCGGTGTCTGGGGCTCCTGCATTGGTGGGGCTTGCTAATGCCCATTATTGTTGCCATCCTCATGGCCTTTACCATCTCCATTCCTCCTACCATTTATTCTTCGAGGAGCCATAATTCTGCAAACGTGAATAGCACAAATTAGAAGGATAGAAAGACATTTCATCGCACGACATAGATCATGAAAGAAGGAAACATTTTACTAATCGTCTCATAGCCTTTTCGTCATAAGAGTGGCGCACTTCAAACCCATGAAAAAGACTCTACTCAACGCGGTTTTCAGACACCCTAGGACACTTCAAAACCTAACGCTCTAATACCAAGTTTGTCACAACCCGAACAGGGACCCATATCGTAACACGGGACAAGGAGCCCCGAGAGACCCCAAGTCAACCCATGCATAAGCATACATCTAACTCAATCAAGAAACTGAATAATCAACAATATAATAACAACGGAAGTCTAATTTGGAATGTAACATCAGAATATGAAATCCGAAGCTGAATACATACATATATATGAATAGCCTCTAAACATGACGAGTTGATGGGACAAGACCCCAACTAACTCCACAAGTTGAAACTAAAATACATAAAGAAAAGCTGAATAGTCTAGTCCTCTGAAGATGAGGACTCACCAACAAAGCAACACTAACTCTGTCAAGCTGACTGGGAGCAAGGCTGAAGTTGAGAATCGGGTCCTGTATCATGAAACGATACAACATAGAAAGTATGCGGTCAGTACGTGGAATGTACCAAGTATGCAAGGTAAGTAAAACTGCTAAAGTAAATAAAATCATTTAAAGACAATGCATAATGTAAGCGTAAACATAAGAATCTGAGAGTAGGGCTTGCATGCATTCTATCTGAAATCATGATCTCTTCATAACATAACATAACATAACTTCATAACATCATAACTGAATCGATTGACTCAAAGCTGAATTCTAACATTTATATGTAAAGTTGAACATTGCGTCAAACCTGCTTTAAAACATTCATTTACATAAATCTCATAAGTAAGGAATATTCATATCTAAAATCATGAGGAACAATGTGAGACACTTCTTTTAACCGACATACCACGATAGAGCTTATCTGGTCCCAACTATCACAGTCAAGTGGGTAGAGCCTTCCAAAGCCTTGCTAGGACTAGGGACGATACAATGATAAATATATCAAGCTGAAGGCCAATCTGGGCAGGGGAAGCTTCTAAGGTAGGTCCCAAAGTCATAATTTAAAAACCTACGTTGGCGCGTAGTTCTGAGGCTTAGGGTGATCGACCCTTAGCCTACTCGGTGCTAGAAATTACTCCTAAAACATGCATATGTTCTACATCATTTATAACAAAGCTCAACATCGTCTATTGACGAAGCTTAGTGATCAAATACATCTCAAATATGAAATCATGCATATGAGAAGCTTTAGCTCAAGACATACCATAAGCTAAAAACATAATTTGAGGAGCCTTCGCTCCAAAACCATGTGGTAAGCTATGCATGGGGAACCTTTAACTCAAAACATACCACAAGATGAAAATAAAAATGGGAGATTTCTCTCCAAAACAATGTGGTAAGATTTATACGGAAAAATCATCATTTATACTCAACAAGTGGGCATTGCCCAAAGCTTTATCATACTTAATGATACTTAATTCATATAAAAAACATCAATTATAAACATGGGTATCTTTAAAACATGCTTTTATTCACAATATCTCATCATCATCCCATATTCATCACAAATCTCAGTTTTCATGAACATCTCATCAATGGGCTTTTAAACTCATAAGGCTAGAAACATTATTTTAAATAGAAAACATTTTAAAAATTTTCCCGTGCTTTATAATTTGATAATAGAATCATAATCAATTCATACCCATGTGTATAAATAGATAATTCATGCATTTGGGTAAAACCCCATTGAGTAGACATTGAAAGTTCATACTTTAGAGAGGGATTAGGCATGGGTGTGGAAGAAACCACCCATTCATAACCCTACATACCTGATGAGGGATGAATCTTACTCTCTATTGAATGCCCAAGAAGGAATTGAAAGAAATTGAAGATCACTAGTTTGATCACCCTCTCAAATCTCATCTACTTTGCATGCATGGATGGAAAGTGAATAATCTGAACTTAACCCCATAAAATGCCACTATTCATACCCCAAAACGTCGTAGTTTAGGATTTACGAACTTAGGAATTATGAAGAGTCCCTTACTAACTTTGCAGAAAATAACTTCCAGGTGGCCCTAACGAGTAACCTGACGACTCGTGGCTGGGGG